>CACKRE030004798.1:98353-108398 GCA_902602495.3 Ectocarpus sp. CCAP 1310/34 | reverse complement strand
GAGCTCATGGAGCCGCTGGATGGCGAACAGCATGTCGAGCGTCGACCGGTGTGGGCGGAAACCGCTCTGCTCCTCCGGGAGGATGCCCTCTCGCTCGCAGTAGTGGCTCAGTCGTGTAGCGACGACCTTAAGCAGCACCTTGCCGGCGTGTGCGACGAGCGAGATGCCCCGGTAGTTGCCGCACTCCATCGTGTCCCCCTTCTTGAACAGCACTTTGATGGTGGCATCCTTCCACTGCTGTGGTACGTCCCCAGTCTGCCACACGTCCACGACAATGGCGTGGAATTCGAGTAGGAGACCTTGATCTCCGTCCAGGAAAAACTTGATCAGCTCAGCCGGTAGGTCGTCCGGCCCGACGGCCTTTCTGTTGGCCATTTCCGCTTCCTCAACCTCAAGTAGAGATGGGATGTCGTCGAGTGTGTGCGGATGATGTACAGCGAAAATACTAAACTACTACGCTCTGGTTGTCCTACCCCTTTCCTCTGCACTAGACAACCTGACTGGGATAGTGAACTCACCCGCGTGAGCTTGCAATGCTTGCTCTCTGCCGAGAAATCCATCCTTGACGACCACGCCAGGCGAGCCCGCCGCGAAGCCTCCCGAGCTCAGAGAGAAAAGGTCCGCTGGGGTAAGCACAGGATACGTGTAATCATCTTGTGCGACTGATGGCCCAGATTGTCCAGAAGGGGCTGCAGTGGATCTTTCGTCTAACCAAGACATGATGCTGGCCTGCACCTTCGCGGGTAGCACCATGGTACTGTAGGAGGACCCGTAGTGCGGGACGGAGTGAGACGACTAAGCCAGCACAGAGCAGCAAGAATGGAAGGCAGTGCAGCGGATGGCGAGATGGCGAGATGGCGAGTGGTGGGGCGCTTCGAGGGTATACCCCACCCTACGGAGTTATATTCGTTGTGCCCCCGGTTTACTCTTTTTTGCAACCGCCCACAACCCTTCCTGAGCTGCACGCCACAACACCCACCGTGACAAAGGCTCGATTGCTGACTTAATCCATCTCCTGGTGTCCGTGAAGAGGAGGTGATTGTTAAAATCAACGGCGGCCTTCAGAAGGTGTGTGAATGTGTGAATGTTTGAGGATTCGGGAAGATGTTCCCCTTCGGCGACAGCAGAAACTTTAGGACTGCTGTAGACAGACAGAGAAGCTGCTCGTGGCGGATGTGCCCGAGCGCAATGCAAGAGGACACGTGTCGCACACCAATGAATCAATGCATCCGGGGTAGCAATTCGCGGTTTATACCCACTGCTGTGATTCCTCCAGCAAGTTCCATCGCCATCGGCAGCTGCTACTGCTGTACACGGTCGTCCTGTGCTGTGCGTTTCTTCCGACACTCTCCGCAATTGGTACAAATTGAAGTACTGGTGTAGATACCGGTACTTCAAAGGAGAAATGCGGTTTCACCTCCCTCCGTTGCCAGCAACACTTTGTGCAGTAGCACCAGCAATGGGCGATATCTGTGGTATATGGTAAATCGACAGATGTGAAACAGATGGACTGATGGGCAACGAGGAGAAAGCAGTCGCAGTATGTAGGACAAGGACCAAGAGGGACGAATCAACCTGTATTGACTATAGCAGCGACTGGCCTTCGTACGGTTTTTGTGAGTGAAGCAGTGAGTAACCTGTTCCCGCGGTAGCAACAGTTTGTTCAACATAACTTGCATCGTTTTCGCAGTGCAGAAATGAATCCATGCTACCGTGCGATAAAAGATTCCAAGGTGGTGTGCTACTTCAAATCATTGCCGATACGGCAAGGAGGAGACGCGTGTCTAGGAGAGGGATTAGGGAGATAGCCGGCATTGAGAGGAGCACAAAGAAGAGTGCATGCTATTATATAATAGAAGTACACACATGTGGACTTCTGCACGCCGTGTGAGGCGTTCCCAAACTCGTAGAGTTGTTATAAAAAGAGGTCAGCACCATTTCTCTCGGCGTCAACACGAGCAAGAACAGCGAACAGCACGAGCCACTTAATACTGCTTTACGTACAACTGTACTACAGCACCGATGCGACTCACCGCACCCCTTCCTATCGCTGTGATCGATCTACCGCTCTCCAACCCAAATTCACGGGTCACAGGGCTTCACCCCCCCGGGGCCACCACTCGACCACACCGGCAAAAAAACAATAAAAAAGAACATGCCGCTCGGGTTCGTGAACGGCGGCAGCGGCAACAGCCCAGAGGAGCTCTTCCGGAGCATCCCGCCCGTCTCCAAGGTGCTGATATTGGGGATGGTGGGCACGATGTTCTCCATCGTGCTGGGCGTTTGCTCACCCTACGAGTACGCGCTCTCGTGGCCGCTGGTCTGGAACAAGTTCCACCTGTGGCGGCTCTTCACTTCGGGCATCTTCCCGGGAAAGCCCGGCTACGGCGCCCTCATGTCGATCTTCTCCATCGGAATGTTCTCGATCAGGTGGTCTGGCCACCAGGAAAAGAGTTTTTTTGGCGCGGGTATGCGCGGCGATGGATTTCCGTTGGACATTTCGCTTAGTGCTGTTTTTCTGAGGGCGTGGAGTCACGCGGCAAGCAAGTCTGTTCGGCCGTTATTTGTGCGTGTTAGGCCCGAGTCTGTCTCGAGTCCAAATACGTACACCTCACTTTTGATGTTGCGATTGAGCACCGCCTGTTTCGCGGGGAAGGGTTAGTGGTTAGGTGGCGGCCCATGGCCTGTAATGGCACAGCGGTGATGGCATGGTATGTCGCTTTCGCTGTTGTGCGGATGAGACGCATGCCAACAAGGCTTGTTTCGGAGGCTATGATCACTTCCTCAGCAAGTACTCAGAAAACTGATTGCGGGAAGGTTTGACCGACCCATCTCGCTGCTCGCGCGCAGGCGTGTGTGCACGTGAGTCGCCTCAAATTTGAAGCCGCAGTAGACGAGCGAGAGAAGAAGAGTTGGATCACCGTGCTTTCGGTGTGCGTGCGTGTCATCTGCACCTGTTACTAGCTTCTTTTTAAAGGGTTTAGCCTTGCTTTGGTCGACAATGAGAAGGCGTTTGTTGAGTTGGTTTTGCATGGTGGTGCTACATTTAACGTGCCGGTTTTTGTTCATCGACAATATGCAGAGGCCCATCGGGCGACTGTTTAGTACATGTGTGTTGCCTCAGAGCCAACTGGGCGCAACGATAATATGCCGGACATCCCAGGGAAGAAGGGCGCTCAGACTAGTAGTGTAGCAGAGCCTCAGACACATTGCAAGGGCGCAAAGGACCACACTGCAGTTGTTTTTTTTCCGCGAAGGTGTTTGTTTTACCGACTGTGAGCTGCATCGGTCCTGCTCCTGCTGTGTATCGCGCATGACTGCTGTGATTGCCCATGCCAATACTGACTGTGCGTTCTGCCGCATGCACGGACGTGTGCGCCGCACGAGCAGATACGAGAAGGACGGGTTCAGCATGGGCGGCGGGGGCGGCAGCGCTGACTACGCGTACATGCTCCTCTTCGGCTTCGTGTGCATCGAGGCGTCGCTGCTGCTTCTCTTCTACCAGCCCTTCATGATCTTCACGGAGGCAATCATGTTCTATATCTGCTACGTCTGGAGCCGGAAAAACCCCGGCATGTCGGTCAGCTTCTGGGGCATTCACATAAACGCTCTGTACGTCCCCTGGGTGATGATCGCGATGAGGTACGAACGTGTGCGTTGGTTTTGCTTGCGATTTCGCTCCCATGATTAAACGTGTGAGGGTGACGTGGGCACAACATAGTTTAGATATCTTTTCTTTTTCACCGTTTCAGTCGCTACTCCTCGAACCCAATGTGTGGCAGACCAGTGGTCGTGCGTGTCTTCTTCACACCTCACGTGGCTGCTTGGACCGGTACATGTTTTGCACGACGCACATGTGACTGCTGTGCGCCGTTTGAGTCTGGCGGCGTTCGTCTCCCTCTAACGATTCGGCAATCTCTGTTGCGGAGATCTTCCAGCTCCCCGTGTCTACTTGCGGTACATATTTTCTAGTCTTAATATTGAGCCTTTGGCGTCCATGGCGCTTCAAGGTTTCGTCTGTCTCCAAATCTTGTTCAATCCCGTGGTCTTTTGTGTGTGCGTTTGAATTTGCATCGACCGCGCTAACAGGCTGACCAACAATAATGACAATACTTCAGTCTTGCAGCCTGTGTCTGTTTATTTTGGTACCGACGCCTACTTCGTCGAAAGCAAGTCGACCACCGCAAGTTGAGGGAAGCAGGAAGAGGTACATAGTCAAGCCACCCAAGAGCCATCTTCGTCACACTCATCTCTCCGTCCATCCGTGTGTGCTTGCTTGCTTGCTTGCCGTAGGGTGGCTATCGGCGCGAGCATCTTCATGGCCCTCCTCGGCATCGCGGTCGGCCACCTCTTCTACTTCCTCGTCGACGTGCTGCCGGACCTG
Organism: Ectocarpus sp. CCAP 1310/34; assembly: GCA_902602495.3. Classification (NCBI taxonomy): domain Eukaryota; class Phaeophyceae; order Ectocarpales; family Ectocarpaceae; genus Ectocarpus; species Ectocarpus sp. CCAP 1310/34. The sequence goes on along the minus strand of CACKRE030004798.1, from coordinate 104,014 downwards.
CACGAAATCGATCTGCTCCAGACACCCCAGTTCCTGGTCAACATGCTGGGCTGGGGCCGCGAGGGATCGGGCGTCACGATGCAAGCAGGTGGCGGAGGGGCGGCGGCGGGTGCTAGGGCAGGGGCTGCCGGGGTGCCCGCCCCGGGTGTCGTTCGACCGCCGCGGGACATCCCTCGAACCGGGGGAGGGTCGGGTTGGGGGACCGGGAGGACGCTAGGCTCTTCCTGACCTAACTTCGAAGAACCCACCGAAGAAAAGCGAGCCTTTCGCTGCCCAGACTGTGTGGCAGATTGCCGTTCTGAGCAGTGAAATATTTCGGACCGACTTTGTGTAACATTCCGTGCATGCATGGTGGGGTGGTGGGCACTCTTGTATTGCCTCTTGTCGGGAACGACGTTTCTGTAATCACGCTGCGTGGAATCCGGTCGCGGGAGTGTCGCCACTGATGGGTCGAGGGTTTGATGAGGGTTGATATACTCTAGGCGTGTCTCACGGGGAATTCTTCCTGTCATCGTCAGGAGAAAAGGGATTCTCTTGCACAAGGCCCAATAGTTTGTTGCGGGGAGCGCCGGTGGGCGAAGCTTGGAAACGATTGAAATTGATGGTCGTTGGCATGTTTCGTCTTGAAAGGGTGGGCGTAGATTCATGTAAGGTCTCGTTTCATTTCGTGTGTTGTCTTGCTAGCGGGGGCAGTTATCAACGTTGTCCCTTCGTCCGCCACAGCCGGTCAGAGCCAGCCCTTGTGGCTTCCCACTCAGTCACGCAGCTTAACTAGTTTCTCGACTTATGAGGCGGGGAGGAAGCACTCCGGGACCAAGGAGAAAAAGGTTTAATAGATCACAACGAAGGTAAAAACAATTCAGGGATGTATTTGTGCATGTACTCGTTGTGGACCACAAATATCAACACCTCAAAACTTCCATCCTTCCACTGCGGCGCCTTCGAACACCAATGCACGCCAAGGAATCAACAAAAGCAATGAAGGAAACAATACACTGTTCTCCTGCCGATTGGCAGACGCTGTCGCTCAGTGTCGCTTCGACCTCCTTTGCCTTATGAAGAACAGAAGTATCTGTTTTCACCCATGCTTGACTACGCCGTCCCTGGTGCGTGGCTAAATGAAATCAATACCATACCGATCCAAATGCATATCCATATCCAGGGCGCTGCCTCTTGCCTGCCTGATACCTCACATCCTCTCCTACAAGCACACCCACTCCTGCGGACATGCTGCGAGCATGGAGTTTGCAGCAAAAATTGTAAACAGAACTCTCCCAAGTCAGCAAACACACAAGACACAAGGACGAACGACACACGGAATTGTCACAATAGCCCCAGCAACCACATTTTCACACTGGCAACCTGCATTATCTCCGCGGTCTCTCGGGGAAACAACACAACATGCGCAAAAAGCCGTCATCGCGGTGTGTTGTGCATTGAACGCGACTGTTCACCAAGCGAGGGGCGACGCCTCCCCCAAGCCCGGTGGGGACAACGCTTCGAGCCGTTGCTCTGTCGACGGACGATTTTACCCTACGCACCCACAATGCCCGAGAACATACAATCGTCATTGGCAAAAATCTTCAAAAACCACCAAGAGAAGAGAGTTTGCTGGGAGAAAATGGACGACAGAAACAGGGGGCGACATCTTCTTTCTCCGTTTCCACGAGAAGCGCCTTGAAGGAAGAAGGAATGTCATTATTCTACATTATTTCAACGCGAGAAAATAACACACATTATTCCCGGTTGCCACGTTGAAGTTTCTCGTCGACAAAACCCACGGAGAAGAAATTGAAAGCCCCTAAACATAAAAACCAGGGGTCATCTCATCTCACCACATCAAATTGATGCTTCCATCCGCACGCGAGGCTGAAGCTCCACTCTCTCCATCGGGGGATCTCCCGAGGGACTTTTTAATACAAGAGGAAAAACCTTGACCTTCAACGACACAGCACACTGCTTCGCGCAACACCTCAATTTATCGTCGTCGCCTCTCCACAAATCCTTCGGCGGCGTTCAAATTCTCAGCAGCAGCCTCCTCCTGTGCTAGCTGCTGCTGCCGGCTTCGCCCCGGCCCCCGCGCCGCCGACCGCCGCCCCCGCGCTCGCAAACGGGATGGGCTTACCGCAGTCCGGGTAGATCCCGTAGTGGGTCTTGCCGTCTCCGACCTTGTCAAAGTAGCGCGCGAAGCGCGTCCCCATGAGCATGTGCAGCGTGTTCCGGCAGACGGGGAACACTCGCCCGGTGTCCATGGTGTGGTGGTTGTCTAGGGTGAAGGACTGTGGGGAGGAGGCCATCGTCCCCTTGTACACCACCGCCTCGCCGTAGTCCTCGCAGTCTCGCTCCAGCTCCGGCAGCTTGAAGAGGCGGTACGTCGCCGAAAAGAAGCCGATGTGGCCAACCTGTTCCGGGTGTCGCCGACGGGCCAGCGGGGGCGTTAGGTCTAGAGTGACAACTGCTTCCAAAAACAGGCACTGGCGCGGCGGGGCGCGCAAGAAAGCCCCCAACAAAAGTGCTCGAGAGACGCCGCAGCACGCCAAACCAACACGCCAAACAGCAATAGGACCAAAAAAACAGCACCGACGCCAAATAACGCTCCGTCCCTCCGTCCCTCCCCATCCTTACCAACACCACCACGCTCACCCTCTTTTCAATCTTCTTGTTGGAGACGGTGATTCTGGAGTCGCTGACGAGTCGCGGGTCGTTGAACCCGTGCCTGCGCGCGATGGTGAGGAAGTCGTTCCAGTAGAGCGCGCCCGACAGGCACTCCCCGAAGAGGACCGGGTCGTCCACCAGGTCCTGCGGCACCCTCCGGTCCGAGTAGACGTCGGAGAAGTACAGCTCCCCGCCGGGCTTGAGCACCCGGTAGGCTTCCCGCAGGACGGCGTCCTTGTCCGGGGAGAGGTTGATGACGCAGTTCGACACGATCACGTCGAAGTAGTTGTCTGGGAGCCCGAGGTCAGCGAGCTTCTCGATGTAGCCCTTCTTGAACTCTACGTTCGGCTTGTCGTACCCGAACGACTTGGTGTGGAAATCCACGTGGCGGTTGGCCACCTCCAGCTGCTCGTCCGTCATGTCCACGCCGACAACCCTACCCTCGGGCCCGACGAGCTTGGAGATGATGTAGCAATCTCTGCCGGCCCCGCAGCCGAGGTCGAGCACGTTGCAACCCTCCAGCGCCTCCGGCATGACGATGCCGCAGCCGTAGTACTTGGCGATGACCTCGTCGTTGAGCAGCGGCATCACCGCCTTGACGCTGTCCGGCATATTGGCGTCCGTCGTGCACGCGTTTGTCTTTAGGTCGTCGCTCTTGGTCAGGATCTTCCCGTAGTACTCCTTTACGCTGTCGCGCGTTGCCTGTGTTTGGATGAACCAGGACCGACATTGGTTGGTTTTTGCGCAACCGTCAAGTGACTTTACAAAGGGGGGCGGTAGCGAGCGAGGTTGTGCCCCCCCCGAGCGGAGGGCGACAGGGAAAGACACACTCACGCCACGCAACACCAACACATGCACGACCAAACACAACAGCAAAAGAGTCATAAACGGGGAAAACCGAAAACGGCACATATATGTGGGGGAGGTGTGTCTTGCGTGGACCCATACGTGCCGCGGTCCGACTCAACTGCTATTGCTGCGTACGGCGTGACAACTAGAAGTCCATCCGACCCATGCATGCTACCGCACGTCGCATGCAGTTGCATTCCAAGTGTAGACTCCTGGTACAATCTGTCTGGCCATCGGGCTGGGTCTACCTGCTTTTTTGCCCCCCGAGTTTAAACACCCTGAGTTTGAACAGCACCATCCACAAAAATCTCAGTGTGACGGAAGCACCTACCTGAAAAGCTCCAGCAAAACAGCTGAACTTGGGGGTCAGAATGGCGGACTAACTTCTTGACGTAACCAAAAATGATCAAAAATGAGTTGGACGAGAACCGCAACGTCGAGTTCCCGAAGCATTCCGCTGTTTCAGGACCTATTCTATGCCGCCCCCCACCCCCGCCCCCCGATGACTCCAGAGCATCTTCACGTCATGTTCACGTTTTTTCATTCCTCCTTCAAGATCGGAAGCATCTGTAATCGGAACAAAGTCTACGAATTCAACAATAGCCAGCAATGGCTGTTGCCAGCTACTTTTTTGAGGCATGCTGTAGTCACAATTGGATCACATCCGATAACACATGGCACTCAGATGTCATCTAAAAATATAGCAATTGAAACTGACTTTCGGTCCGAGATGGGCTACATTCTGGATTTTCTGCCATAGGGATGGATGGGCCAACGGGCATTGCTGTCCTCGATCGACCGGCCGAAACCGTCAGTCGAACGGCATTGCTAGCCGCAAGAGAATCGCCGACTGCTGTCTATCGATTTGACATGGCTAGCAACAATCGATTTTCTATCTGTCGATCGATGGGCATTGCCGGCTACTACACATTTGGGACATCACCTCTTGAGACAGACATTGCTGGCCACAATACTTGAGATGGCAGAATCCATACCGATAGACGATTTTTTACGAAGTTTGGGAAGATCAGCATATGTTTTGGTTTTGGTTTGGGTCGTGTACAGCACCCCGAGGACCGAAGTCCGATGGATCTGTAAAAATTTGGTCTTTTGCTGAATTGCCCTCAAAAGACCTCAGAAAAACTCCAACTTGGTCGTTTAATGAAGAGCAGTTAGCCCGTTGGCCCAGTGAGATACACCGTCAGCTTAACGCGGACTGCAAACGGCACACACACACACAAAAAAGAGTGGCAGGCGGAGGACAAAACGAGGTCCGTTGCACACACACGCACGCTGCTCGTTGGCACACAGCACACGCTCTCTCCCTTTTGTCTTCACATTATTGTTCAAACTTTTCAAACGACAAACGACACATGCCGCTCGGAAAGTAAAAATGCTCACGCGTTGAGCAGCACAACACGACATCTCACGGGGTCACAAATCATTTTCGAAGCAACTAGCTCAGAGGAGGGGCGTATCCGACGGATTGCGTGGCGACCGGCGTTCACAACCGCGTGGTCTGAGCACGTCGCGTGCGCCCTGCTTAATGCCACAGAAGCCAGCAAAGCGCTTACAGCGGTGTGGTTGGGTGCTGCCTGCCTCTTTCATAATCTTTGTGGCGCCAATACGAGCCAACTGTAGCTACCGTGTGCTAGATTTTCAGTTCGATGGTCCACGGTAGAAGGAAATGCGTTCGACAGCAGTGTACTTTGGTAGGGCCGCACGGGCGACACGCTAGTTCCTCAGGGTCTCAGGGTTTTGTACGTATGCACGTCTAGCCACGAGCAGAAAAGTGACGGGGCAACCTCCACGTGCAGACGTCACGTTGTATGGCTTGTTGAAAAAGGTCCAGAAAAAGAGCGGAGAGGGGAAGTCCGCTTTTAGCAAGCAGTTTTCAAACCAAGTTCAGGTCTTGGTTGGATTGTCCCGACGGCAAAAACCAAAACAGTCACGCTGTGTGTCGACAGGCTCGGTCTTTGGCACTCTTTTCTTCCCCTCGCTGCCTCGGCAAGGTTTTGCGTAGGCATGGCCCTTAGCGAGGGGGGGGGCGTACTCTTATGTTTTGCATGTCTTAGCGGTTAGACCATTGACCACGCGTCCTCGAGAGGACGGAGCATTGTTCCCACAGGACCGATCACCGATGGCCAATCGTTCCTT
>CACKRE030004798.1:64504-82165 GCA_902602495.3 Ectocarpus sp. CCAP 1310/34 | reverse complement strand
CCCCCCCCCCCCCCCCCCCCCCTGCCCCCCAAACGCGATCTCGGCAAAAGGTGTCGCCCGCAACATCAATGCTGGTATATCAGGATGGGAAGACGCTTGCGCGGGTTGGGGTGATGGGAGAGTCCGCCGACATCCGGGACGCTCCTATTCTTAGAAAGTGCATTGGTGAAGGACGCGATGGGCGGGAACAGTACTTGGCCGCTCTTCAGGTTTGTTTTTCCGCTTGCCGTCTTGTTTTTGTTTTGGTTGTGCCCACCAGGCTGCCCACGTGCGTACGGTCTCTTGAATACGTGGTGATGCTATTCGCCTTATTCTGGTTCCTGCAGCTGGTACCTCCAGGCTCAGCATTGTGATCCCATCACGCTGGAAGGTGTTCCGGCATATTCTAAAACCAATATTCGAATAGCACGTACATTGCTGCATCTTGGCCGTGAAGATAACGTAAGACCGGCCGTGATGTAGCTATCCCGTTCGTTTCGAGTGGGAAGTCGCTTGTTTGCCTCTGGACTTCGCGGGCACACCTGTGCAGACTGGCTGTAAGCACAGCAGTGATGCAAGCACAGCAGTGACATGCCGGGCGGCTTTTCCCTCTGGGCGTGTCTATGCTTCTCTACTTTTTTTCCACGTTCACGGTATATTCTGCAAGCGCTCTTGATTGCCGAGGAAAGGCGGGGGGGGGGGTGAGGCAACCGGCTTAGAGCAAATATCGACCAACGTCCTCGCCTCTCTTCGTGTCTCATCTCGTCACTAGTGCTTTGCTCTCTTCAAACACGAACGCCGTTCACGCAGACTCTCCCGGGAAAGGTCGAGTTCGACTATCTCCCGGAGAATTGCCAGGCAGTGCTGATGCTGCCCGTTCTGGAGGGGTCGGCAGTCGTCGTGGTAGGCACGAACCGGGCGCGCGCGTTCACGCCGAAGGATATCGTGTGGATGAAGGGGCTTTGCAACCAAGCGGCATTGTCACTGCGGGAGGCGGTGGTGGCTTGAGTTTTGTAGATATGCTCCAAGCGTAGAATTGTGGTGGACGAGTATGAATTGTTTCGGCGTGCTATCCCTCTGCTCTTGTGTACATACACGGCTTCTGTTGGAGTTGGAGTTGGATCGGCGTAGAATTTGAACAGCGGATTCAAGGGCTTTGTGATTGTTTTGAAACAGGCGTCAAGACTTGTTGAGCCGACAGAAGCGCGTGCTAGACTGATTTGTTGAAGCGTGGTCGCCTCTACTGAGAAAGCTGCTTTACTGGGCACGTTCCGGCTGGATTCGATGTGCCTGGTTCGCCTGGTGATGGTAACATGGTGACCCCTCAAAATGATACTTCTGTACCTTGTATGCACAGCAGTAACACCCAGTCTAACTGAAAACTCGAGTGGCTCACAGCCTTGCTGACTCCGTCCCACACTTGGTGTCATGTGGGACGTCCAACACAGGGAACTTTCTCCTTCTAGTGGGACCAGCCCAGAAGACGGAGCTCGTCGTGGGCTTCGCAGAAGTCTACTCATGTGTAGTTGGCAACCTAAATAAACCTTGAAAGAAACCCTCTCTCTCTGGTGTTGTCCGTGTGGGGACGGAAGGTGAAATTCGAATGTGGACGAAGGAAATTTTGCTGCCTATCGTACGCCAGGAAGCAAAGCAAGTTTGACGCCTCAGTAACTTGCCGCGACGAACAACATCGGCGCACGGGTGGCACGCGACGACAACGGTTCGAAGAAGACTAAGGAAGGTGGTCTCGCACCAGAGATCGTTCTCAGGTTCCTACTAAAAACAAGTGAATTATTTATTCATCGAAGACCTTCTTATGATTTCTCGATTTGATTCGCTAGCGGCGTGCAAATTCAAGCAAATTTGGTGCCCCGGTCCTGGCAACACACAAGACCTCGCTATTTTTAGTTACAAGATCGAAAGATCTCAAACGGACGCAGTACCTACGCTCAATCCGTCTTTTTTTCTGGGTCACCGCCAGGACCGATGACCTGATGCAGTAGTTGTCATTATGAAACACAAAAATCTAGGCCGTCATTTGAGTTCAATAAGGTCCTCATGGTTGTTGTACGCTCACAGCAGCGGTTGTCCGCCGCAGCTGCCCAGCTGCCAGGCGAGACCGGGTGTTGTTTTCTGCACAACTTTCTTTTGGTTGCAGCTCGAGCTCACTGCGTTCGCTGCACACATCGGTGGGGAATGCCACCAACAACGTACATGATACGCAGCAGATGAAACGATGGCGTATATAGGATACAAAAATGCTGTGCACCTACGGCGTTGGGTGATGCTTTAGGACACTGCTCTCTCGCACCTCGCACACGGATCCACGCTGACCAAGGGGAACCGCAAACAGCATTCTGACAAAGCCGGGGGTGCTTCCTACTACGGCGCAGCCCCCTCGACCGCCGGGACCAGCCCAGCGGGACTGGTCAGCAATCATCTACTCTCTTCGTCTTCCCTAGATCGCTTGAGTTACCATGGCCGCTCTCGCCAGCAACGGTAACGGGTCGACGGAGAAGGTCGAGGCGGCAATGGAAAACATGTCGGTCAACGAGCCTGCCAAGGGTGAGCTCGAGACCGTGATCGGTATCGACCTCGGGACGACCTTCAGCTGCGTGGCTGTGTGGGACGAGGCTGCGGGAAGGCCAATGGTGCTGACCAACTCCACTGGCGCCAAGACGATGCCCAGCTACGTGTCCTTCACCGACCAGGCGCGTGTGGTGGGGCAGCCTGCCAAGAGCCAGGCAGCCTCCAACCCCGCCAACACCGTGTACGATGTCAAGCGGATCATCGGGCGGTCGTGGAATGACCAGGTACGCGTGTGGGCGGAGTTTGAATATTCTCTGCCGGGAGCAGTAGCAGCAGCACCGTACAACCTCAGTCCAAGAGGCATTTGAACGTGTGGATTGTCGGGCGCCCCTGGTGTTGGTCTTATTGAGCAGCAAGGACGGGCAACATAGATGGTGTCGTGGCGAGCAAGCTTTAGGAAAACAACACATTGTCTAGTCCATTTTTTTTTTTTCCAAAACGAAACACACCCACGTGGTGTACCTGTGCTTCGTCTGGCTGCCCCACCACCACACACGTTTGTCGATGGAAGCAGATGGAAGCAGCATGCTGTGCAAGTGTTGCTGCTGCCCTCTGCAACGTGATGCTCTTAGCAGTTGCAGTCACATCCTACTGCGCTCGCCTTGCGTGTTCCCGGCAGCTTGTCGGTGGCAGTCGGTGCCAATCGATCCTTGCTGGATCTGCTGGACGTACGTACGCTGCAGCCGCCGCAATTTGTTTTCTTTCCCCTGTTTAGTTGCCGAACACCACCAATCGTAACTTTTCGTGACAATCCACACCAAAACAGGTAGTGCGGAACGATGCCAAGTCCTTCCCTTTCCGAGTCGTGGACGGCGGGAACGGCCGCCCCAAGGTGGAGGTGTCATGGCTCGGGGCCAAGAAGCAGATGGCGCCCGAGGAGGTGTCGGCCATGGTGCTCGTCGAGCTCAAGCGCGTCGCCGAGAAGGCCCTGGGCAAGGCCTGCACCGCCGCCGTCATAACCGTCCCGGCCCACTTCAACGACCAGCAGCGCCAGGCGACCAAGGACGCCGGCCGCATCGCGGTGCGTTGAGAGAGAGAAAGAGAGAGAGACAGAGGTATCGTGTTTCTGTTGCACGCTGCACGCGTGTTCAATTGGTTGTCAGATGATTTTTTTTTTCGCCTCAATACCCTCTCACCTAGTGCTGGTGGTACGAGGAAACACATACAAAACAGGCACAGAAAGACGACCACATTCGAGATATAACTACAGCGGAACGAGATGTGTTTGAGCGCTAAAGTATTATCTCGAACCAGTACAGTAGACCACTGGGGGTGGTATTGTCGCTGTGTGCCTGGAGTATTGTCTGGAAAAGATGCCGCTGTACACGCGGGAATAAGCTGGTGTCTCACCCAGCGCCTGTACAGAATGTGCCCGCATTGCTGGACCTGATGTGGCATCGTCGGCCACAAAATACTGCCTGTAGATCCCATGAACATGCTCACTGGTGGCGTACAGGCCCCACAATTCAAGACATGACACTTTCTGACCTACACAAGAGCTGTATCATCATCGCGAAAGCATTATCCCGAGGCGATCGTAGCGATAACACCCGCTGACATGATCGGTAAAGCTAACAAAATTAGCTGCACAACTGACTGCGCAACTCTTCCGTGTCCACTCTGTCCTGACCTACCCTGATGTGTGTACATCGCTCAGTACAACCTCTCTCACGCATACTAGTATTCTTGTGTAGCTCACGTAACCTAGGAAGGAGTGCGGGAGGTTGTGTTGAGCGATGTACACATTAGAGCACCCAAGTACGGAGTGAACATGAAATAGTTGCGTACTCAGCTGACTGAAGTTCTAAGCCTTTGTCGATGAAAAGATACTTAACAGTGTCTTTAGCCTGTTGGCTTCCCAGCTACACCGGACCCGTCGCCATGCTACTGTTACATGTGTGAAGGGTGCCTCAAAGTGTTTTAGCTGGGAATCTAACCCGTGTCCACGTTTGACAACGCTCCGCCCGTGGAAACATCGTCACGTGAAGAAACGCCCCTGACGATGTTTCAAGCAGATATCCTCTAGTTCGTGTGCAGCAGCATATGCATTTTGCAGTTATCATGTTTTCTTTTCTCACACGATGTGTTATGACCCCTCTCGCCACCCCTCTACCAAAACACCACGTCTACCCCGAGAAACCGCTGACACACTGTTTGTTGCGTTCCGTGTGTCTTATGCGGCGCCTTGTCGCCTCTCCCGCAGGGCCTAGACGTACGCCGTATCATCAACGAGCCCACCGCCGCCGCCTTGGCGTACGGCCTCCACGGTAAGAAGGACACGACGGACTCCGGGATCTCGGGCTCCAACGTGGTCATCTTCGACCTGGGGGGCGGGACCTTCGATGTCAGCGTGCTCTCCATGGAGGGAGGCGTGTTCGAGGTGCGTGGTGCTAGATTCGAAATGGGTCTTGTTTAGAGTCCCTGTAAGAAAGATGGACGATTGTTTGACGGCTAATATGAGCGCCCGCACTTGAAGACTGTCGACAAGTGTATGCTCAATACCATATCAACGCATACATGACGAGCTTGGAGAACGATTTGTAAGCCCCGTTAACAACACGGGCACTTGCGACCTATCAAGGCGGCCACTTGTAGGCTAACCCTGGCAACGAAGAACCAAAGCGTCGCCCTAAACGAAGAGATTTTTTTGTTTCTTTTTAACCCTGATGTGACTGGGTTTTCCCTGGATCTTCCGAGGGTCTTTTTTTTCTAAACTGGGCGAAGAGACCGCTGACATCAAGGCCAAGGCTGTAGAACACAAATATTTCAACCACCGTCTCCCGTTCTCCACACAGCCTACCGGTATCTCCCACATGCACTCGAGTACACATGGTCGCATCCACACGCCACTCCCTTGCTCACACAAATCTTTGGTATGTAACCGCAGACCAACACACATCAGGGCTCTCATCGGTGACTGCTGTACGAGCTGGGCGTGAACTGAATATCGGGTCAAATAGAATAAAATCGTGCAAAATGATCAATTTCTATACTACAGATAGAGGGGGAAGATCGGAGCTGTGATCAGAGTTGTAGTCCCGAAAACCCTTGCTATTGTGAGCGAAAAGTGGCCGGGGACGATAGTCTCCTTGCCGCTCCTACCTCTCTACCTTTAGGCACAACAGCAGCAGCAGAAGTAACCCAATCACTACCATCATCATCATGGACCCAGAGGAAGTTGCTCAGTTTTGGCAGCACATGGCACACCAATGGCATCCCGAGACGGGTCCACGTGTTGTCTGGGATGAGCTGCTGGCCATCGCGAACTCCACGCCAGACCAACTTCCCGACGCCACGGCTGCTGCAGCCCGGTAGGACAGCGCTACTGTGAACACGGGGCAGCAGAGCCGCAGCCCCTACCCGAGATCAGGAACCTTGCGAAAAAAGGAAGACCGCGGCGCAGCAGCACCCCGGTCTCTGCGGGTACCATTGTGTAGGGGACGCTACTGCTGCTGTGCTGCTATCCCCGTCGTTATAATGTTCCTTTTCGACGGTCTACTCGTCCAGTCGAGCCCTCGTCGACGCAGGTATCCACAGCTCAATTCGGTTCGATAATGTCGCATTCAAGAGTCATCGGAGCTGGGAAAGGAGCTCATTCGTGGGTGTAGTCACATAAAGGTTAAAGTCCTCGCGCAAGCTGCAGCCCACCGCTATCCTTTCTTTGCCCTTGATATGGACAGTTGAATTAATCATTGCTGCTGCTGCTTCTGTTGCTGCTTCTGCTGTGTCGAGAAGGTTAAGGCCACGGGCGGCGACACCCACCTTGGTGGCGAGGACTTCGACAACAACATGGTGGACTGGGCCGTGGCGGAGTTCGAGAAGATCCACGGCGCTGGCAGGGCCAACAAGCTCAAGAGCAACGCCCGCGCCATCCGGCGCCTGCGGACAGCGTGCGAGAACGCCAAGCGCTCGGTTTCCTCTGCGCCCACCACCACCCTCGAGGTGAGAGCCCGCGCTCTTGTTTTGATGCTGTTTCCATGTACCGGGCTACGAGTACATTTTAGTATTACATGAGCGAGTGGCGTTTTCCTGCCCTACACGGTGGTACGTTATCCGGGATGTGCTCGGGTTTCAATAGCCGGTAGTGGCGATCATGTACACTCGGGCACAGCACCAAGAGTTCAGCACTTAACTTTTTGCATGCATGTGTTTATGGCTGATTTTGATCTGTCATCAGCTGCAAATGTGTTCGCCCCAACCTACCATGTGTGTTTGACCACACATCCATTGCCCTTCGCCTCCTGGACAAGGTGGAGAGTCTCCTTGACGATGCGGACCTGTCGATCGAGCTTTCGCGGGAAAAGTTCGAGTCTCTCAACGACGAGCTGTTCACCAGGTGAAGCCATAACGAAACAACAAAGAAAAAAAAACTGGGATGTCGGAACTCCGAACAGCCTGCTTACTACTCGTCCCAAAGCGTCTCTGAAGCGATCACGAGGCCTTTTTGATTCTTGCATAAGGATGTTGTACCTGACCGCGGAAGACGTATGTTCTTGGGCGAGGTAGCGCGGCAGGTGCGAGCATCTTTGAGACACTCACACACGCTACGCGCCCTGTTTTGTCGCACCATCTTCTTGGAGTCGTCCCTCCATCTGACGCCTTGCGACTCGAAATCTTCGTCCCCCTCACCGCGTGCTCATGGGTGCGTTTTGGTGCTCTTGACTGACCCACTTGCTGCCCACAGGTGCATCAACACGGTCACCACCGTGCTGAAGGACGCGTCGCTGACGATCGGCGACGTGACGGACGTCGTTCTGGTCGGCGGGAGCACCCGAGTGCCCGCCCTCCAGGACAGGCTCAAGGCGCTTTTCGGCGGCAGGATCGAGCTGTGCCGAAGCATCAACCCTGATGAGGTGCGGTGCGGGGCGATCGATGCATTTGCGTTGCGTCTTGGCGGTGTTGTGTTGTGCAGTGCTGAAATGTGTTGTTGTTGTTGTTGTTGTTGTTTTCTTCACATTAAAAACCGTTCTGATCTCTCTCTACCAAGTACCTTCGAACGTCCGTACTGATCCAACACTCGACGCGGTCGATTCCCGTGGTCGCAGGCTAACTTACCGTAACAAGGTAGTTACCCCGGTTCTTGCCTTGTTTCCCATAGAGTTGTGTTCGTGTCCCGGAGCGGTGTGGCCCTCCATCTCTGGACTCTCTCCTTCCCTCTCTCTGGGGCATACCCCCACGGCGTGCGGCCACTCCGCCACCCTCACCGTGCTCTCTGCTGCTGCATAGCCCCGGTGTCCAAGCCGGGGCGTCAGGATCCAGTCTTATTTTGCAGCTACCAAAGCTGGCGGCTAAGGAGCTACCCCGATCTCACGACAGCAGTGATTCCCAACCGCCAAACTCAGGATCCCCCTCTAAACAGTGCTAGGGACCGTATAGCCGTCGTTGCTGGGTGGTCTTTCGAGGTCTAGATCCCACGTGCGGAACCTTGGCCTACCCCAGGGATGGGGGGGGCAGGCCGGGGAGGAGAGGGTGTGTAGTATGTGTGCGTGCGTTCTGTTGTGATGAACGGTTTTTGGTGGCGTGTTCGCTGGCGGTGGGGCGAGCTGTGGCGGCCGGTTTGTCGCCAGACCTCGACCAACAACATGTAGCAGTGCTTGCTTAGAGTTGGTTGGTCTGGTGGATGCTCGTTGCCGAACTCTTGCTACTTTTTCGTACATTGCCAGGCACGGGTGCCGCTACAGTTTGGGATTTTTCGTGACAAAGGTGATCGTCGATTCCGAGGGAGTTGTTTGCAGACCATGGGTCTTACGGCGGTTGCTTGTTACCGTTGAGCTCGTTAATTTTGTCGGTAAGTTTTCACAATGGTTTTTCAGTCTGACCGCCGCCCCCCCCCCTCCCTTGGCATTTTCGTGTTTTCACGCGGCCGGCGAAAACAGGCTGTAGCGGTGGGCGCGGCAGTGCAGGGCCATATCCTCGCCGCCGGCGACGCGCGGACGGGAGGCGCCGACCTCGCCGGCACGACCGATCTCCTCCTTCTGGACGTGACGCCCCTCTCCCTGGGTATCGAACTCGAGGGCCGCGAGATGTCGGTGCTGATCAAGCGCAACACGACCATCCCCTGCCGCAAGTCGCGGTCGTACACCACGGTGGAGGACTGGCAGACGTCCATCGATGTCATCGTGTACGAGGTGCGGTCGTCGGTGCTCGCTTGCTTGCTTGCTTGTGCGGGACGTCATTACATTCGTCTTTTGTTTTTGTCCGGGATGTTGGCGGTGTTTGGTTGAAATGGTTTCGGCGGGTCGGCTGAAGAACTCCGGTGTCAACGGGGGGGATCGTTGTTTAGGGTTGATTTAATTTTACTCCCGCAAGGTCTTTCGAAAACGTTCGGCGCCCTGTAGCAACAAAGTTGTTCCTCGTCTCTGGCTGCGTGGTTTCCGAATGCAGGGAGAGCGCCGTTCTGTGGACTCGTGCAACAAGCTCGGGGAGTTCACCATTACCGGTGTGGAACGGGCGCGCAAGGGGGAACCCAAGGTGGGTGGAAGTGTACATTGTTTCGCTGCTGTGTTGTTTGCTCTTTGTTTTCGGTACGGACTCTGTTGTTCTATATCGGGCCCAGCTGACCCGACCCACCCTCAAGGTGTCAGGCAGCGAAGGACATGGGCAGTCGTGGTTATGCATTTGTGGATGGCTCGGGCGGCGTGACTCCTTCTCCGTTCCGTCTCCACGCGGTTCCGTACCAAGGATCTACGTGTCCGGCGTACGTGTCGTCGCCGACGAAGAGCCGGATAAAATCGATCAAGGCTCGCCGCCTGCAGAGCGAAATGTCTGACATGGACGACGCCTGCCGCCCGGCCGTCGGCCGACCGATGTGTTTACCGGCGGCATCACCGATTGAGGCGCAGCTCTCTTCAGAAGGAAAGACAAGCTGATGAGAGTGGGAGTGTTTGTACCGTACCGACGTTTCTACGCCCCCTTCACGCGGCAATGACCAATGGCCTCAACGAGAGCCCTCTCTTGACAACGGTCCGGGGGTGGGGATACTCGGAATGGCAGTTGCCCGGACGTCCGGGCACCAGCTTGGTGATGGCACACTCGTGTTCTCCGCCAGGCTGCCATCCACCTCTTGAGTAGGCAAAACATGCTCACACGAGTCTGAACCGGCACCGTCGTCTTGCATGTAGGGCCGTTTTCCTTTGCGCTCATTGTTCCCCTCCGCTCCCCTCTTTGCTCAACCGTTTGCGCGCCTCCGATGGCGACCGACGACAACGACGACATCAAAACGCCTGACCAGGTGGAGGTAACCTTTGCCTTGGACGCCAACGGCATCCTGGCCGTAACGGCGCAGGACACAGTAACGGGGGCGAAGGCGGGCGCGGAGATCAAGGCTAAGGATGGGCGACTGTCTGCCGACGAGATCGACAAGATGGTCCAGGACGCGGAGAAGCACAGGGCGCAGGACGACGAGCTTGCCGACAAGGTGCGTGCCCTCGCCCCTGTACACCCCTTTTTGTAACCGTCTTTATGTTTTATGTATCTTTGTATTTCTTCCACGTGTGGTAAAGATAACACGGGATATCAATTTTCCTCCTGCCGTGGTGGTGGTATTTAAAAACCAGTTTGGAGTTGACAAACGGCCACGTGTTGGCACGAGACTAGTGTCCCTCCATGCTTATTCCGTCCTGTTTGCCGACGCCTACCCCATCTCCTGCCCCACGCGCTTCCCATTTCTCAGATGACCATGCAGACGGCCTTGGAAGGGGCGGTCTACTCGGCTCTCAGCGCCGCGCGCACGAAGGGCGACGCCGACCAGGTGGCCGCTCTGGAGAACGTGCGCGACTGGCTAGACTACGACTCGACCAACGCCACCCTCACCGAGATGACGGCGAAAGCTGACTTCCTGAGGAACAACTTGGGCGTGGCGGTCAACGCTGACTAGTAGGGGTTGTCGTTCGACGTGATCTTCTCGCGGTTCGTCGGCTCGTCCCGTTCGTCATTTTTAGCATAAACGAAAGCTGATTCCTCCTTTTGAGAGGAAAAGTGGTGGGTTGGGTGAGTAGCGGGATAGAAGAAAGAAGCAGGGAGAGGTTTTGCGGGCCACGTTTAAATCAAGTTGTTGTGCTGATGGAGAGGAGAGAACGCGCGTCACACATATGTTTTATTTTTATTTTTATCCAGTCAGCGAACTTCGTGCCACAACTGGTATGTGCGAGGTATATGTGTCTGGTCAGGATACCAGCGATTTTGTAAACTCCCACGCGTAATTTGAAGTCAGGAACGTTGTCGGTGTCTCTTGCCGTTTTGTCCGTTCTGAAAGATTTAAAAATGTTGACGAATCCACACGCACAACCTCCATTCTCCTTTTTGTTCAACGATTCGGCGCGGATGGATCGTGAGATGAGGGCCAATGACGATGGCCATGTTTCCATTCAATCCTTCGCCGATAGAGCAACATTCGGCACATCCGGTAGTGTGCACTAGCCAACCGTTGGCGTCCTTGACGGAAACAAGCGTGCATGTATCGGTGCGCTCTGTTTCTTGAGAATTGGATCCGGTGGGTTTGCTACTGGAGCTGAAATATCGAAGGTCGCAGCAGTCACTGGAAATAGTCCGCAATCTTCACAATTGTCACAGCCGTGTTCACCGCCCTGGACCGTGAACCCCTGAACGGCGGTTAACAGAAGCTGGCCGCTGGAGTAAACGAGAGCCCTCGAGTAGCGTTCCTGCTCTTTACCATCACCACCTGTGCAAGAAAAAGTGTCGGCAATCCATCGTATGTTGCACGACATAACCTGCAAAAACACCCCTTAATGTGCGATGAGGTCCGCCCTACCACACAAGCTACCGGAATGCTCACGTGGGACTCTCGGGACACCGGACAACCACCCCCTCTCCCAAGTTTTGGTGTTTCGGGTGAAGTTATCGGACAGACAAGGACAAAACACAGAACGAGATGCGCTCGTTCTCCCGAGTCGAAGTATTATCTCCTGGTTATATCCAACTGTAGTCTGCATCCTGTGGGTACAACGTCAGGGATAGCATGCGACAAGGGTGGTTTTATGTGCACACGCTGCATCTAACGAGACCGACGTCTAGCGAGTTGGAGCAGCAATCGAACGCGAGTCCAACCACTTTTGAACGCTTTCGTTCCGAACCCACACCATAACCGCCCCTCCCGTCGGTGACACGGTTCATCTCGTCCCTGAAGTATATGTAGCCATCACCGTCCCGGGCGTTCCTAACCCTCTCAATTTGTTTCTTGTCCATGAACTTCTAAAGCGCTTCATACGATAAAGGCCCTCTCGTATCCCTTCGCAATTTGCGCCGATATTGTCGTTACCCAGAACAGCACGAAGGAGCGCCTCCTCATCGAGAGTGCGGTCGGTTAGCTCCTCGAACAACCCATCTTTCACGTCCTTGAGGAAATCCGAGATATTCACGTTCAGCCCTGTCGTTGCCTTCAGCGCCACCTTTGCGGTAACCACGGCCACCTAAAGGAAGAGAGGGCACGACCAAGAGGACAACAAAGAATCTACCAAAGCTCATCACCACTGACGGTTCAAAGGATTACGCCAGGAACCACAGCCAGCCTTGATAATCAAAGACTTGACGCCAGCAGCACGTTCTGTATTGGAATAATTGCTCGTGTGGAGTGTGACCTCAACAACATATAATAATGGGCTATGAAGTGTACCTTCTAGAACCCACGTGAAATAGTGCCTCTACCAATGGTAATGTTGTCCTAGCTGAAGCACAGGAGACATTTTCTTCACCCAGCTTCGCGTCTCCATAAATCGATAGCCTTCGCCACCATAGCCGCACGGCACCTTGGTCATGTCGACCGGGCACAAGAACTGCAGGGCCATGTCTTTCTCCCCCGCGCCAAGAAGCTTGCTCAGCATACTCTTCTTCTCAAGACCCTTCGACGCAGCGCCATCAGATTCAACCTCCTTGACGACCACAAGGCGCGGGTAACGGTAGTTCGGGGCTTGCAAGTGCCTGAGGCGCATGAGGCTTTCCTCGGTGCTCTCTATAGCACCTTGTCCAGCCTTCCCGATATCATGCCTAACTCATCCTTCACGTCACGCAACTTGGTCTTGGTGTCGTCGAACCCTCCCTCAATCTCAACCTTCATCTCGCAGAATCCTTCCTTCATCTCGCCCTTCACGCTAGTGAATCCTCCTTCCACCTCGATACATCCCGCCTTCATCCCAACCTTCACGTCGTTGAGTCCTCCCTCCATCTCAACCTTCACCTCATTGAACGCCCCCTGCACAGCTGCGGTCACGCCGTCGATCTTTCGAATCAACTCGCCCTCCTCCTTGGAGTGATCATGCTGCGTACAAACATGACGCAAGGACCAGTACAGGACGGCATAGTCCATAGCTTCAACAAATGCGCGCCCCGACGAAAAAGAACCGCAATAATGTCGGTTCACAGAGGTTGCAGAGACACTTTTTATGAGCCAGGCAGGATGGCCAGGGGATTGCAATGTGGAAGAGGCAATGTCAGCGTATGCCTCCAGCGCACCCTTTCCGAACGAGGGTAGAGTGATAGACGTCACAGAAGTGAAGTTGTACTGCTGTTGCTACCCATGCCATTGGACCGTGATGGTGTCGTGCAATTGCCGCAAGCAAGGAGCGACGGGACACGGCAACATCAAGGTCGTGCCTCCGATTTTTCTCTCTACTCCACACAAGACCAAGCTACCGAACATACAAGCCGCACACCAAGCCGGTCAGCGGACAAATGCCCGGTGAGGGTGACGGGTGGGTGGGCTTCGAGATGAATCAACATTGCAGAAGCTCAAATGAATCGCCGCATGCTACGAGCAGCGGCGTGAAATCACTCCAATAATACCTGATGACAAACCGAATCGCCGAAAGGCCACCGAAACAGGCCAGAGCTCGATGCTAGCTAGCGGGTTCGTCCGTTCTGGTCCACAATGGGCACAGCTTGTCCATGGAAGAACAAAAACTGATGTCGGGTTTTCTCCATCGGATCATACAGGAACACACGTTGATGCGGCAAAACCACTCCGATCACTTTGGTTGCGCACTTCTTAATGTACAATCAGAGACGTGCAATCCGTTCTCACCGTCGGGCAAGTGAAGGAGTGCGGACTTTCAAGGTCGTCGAACCTTGCCTTCACCTTCTTGAAAATCACGTCTGCCGTGGAAAATTGAGAGGAAGAACTAGGTCAGCATGCCCTAACTATTACTCTCTTGCTCACGACGAGATGCTCGCAAAGCGGATGCCCCTTCGGTAGCCCGCGAGAGGTCACGACAACGGTCGAAACTTGACCGGGCCGGAGCCATCGAGTTAATTCCTCCGTGTGGCCTACATTGCATTACGCACAACGATGTTGTGAGCACGAGAGTCAGTCTCAAGGACGACCCCGCCAGGGTGCAGACAGCGCGACAGAACTACAACCTCCGGCCCCCAGTGCGACACTCATACAACCTATCAGTAGCCCTTCGGCTGGACTCACGGATCAACGAGGACAACAAACTGACGCTGATTTTGGCAAAAGCATACATGTAGCCAAACATTGCCCAGAATGTGGGGATCAATGCACAGGTTGGAGCGATCGAACAGGATTGGGGAAAAACAAGGGTGTGAAACTATATATATCGGTTTCACGTAGGGGTCGGAGTTGACGCACAGGATTGCGAAGACTTCAACAAAAACCCACCAGTAGCCTATCGGCCATGAGGTTGGTGACATCGCGAGTGGGTCCCGTGAGCTGCAACCAGTTATTTCACGCATTTCTCTGACAGTTTGTTGTTGGGCCCCACAGCCGTATGCGTTGCAGCGTGAGGGCGCACACGTAGAACGACAAGAACGTACTGGTACCTAACCCTCATCCAAACACATGAAAAAGCAAACATTCCGTGATCTAAAACCTTGCCACAGCAAAGATAAAGCTGGAAAGGAAATTGATCAACTTCAGCATAGAGCCGGCAGTTCTTCGTTCTCCACACACCGCCACAAGCACAATCTCTGTCTACCATGCTAGTAGCCACTCGTAGAGCGACTCTACCGAGCTGTACCGCTTGTGTGCAAAGTTGTGTGTATTGCATGCGCTCGATTGCTATATGGGAACGCTCGCAGATCTGCTGCAGCGGTACACAGATATTTAGTAAAGGTTTGCCCGTTGTGATGTTGAGATCACAGAGGGCGAGGATATTCCCGAGGATAGAAACAAAAATACGGGCATCTGATGCGATCTTATTCAGTATGGCACAAATCTTAGTTGTCGAGCAGGGGTGTGCCCAAACCTAGCGGAACCAAACGATTGAAATCTGTTACCGTTGGGATGGCGGCAATCGCACAAGTGGCGGACATCGCACCCATGAAGACACGCAAATCGAACACCCGTGGGCTCACTCGCACTTGCACGGTACTCCAAACTCGACATTGCTCGTGCATACCTCGGTCCAAACGGATGTCGACGAAATGCCAGAGATCGACAGCCGCGGTCCCGAGTCCTCCGGTATCGGCACTGCAGTGTGGGTATCTACTGCCTTCCAGAAAATTGTCTCCATCTCTAGTCGCCTGACAAGTGGGATGCAACACCTGTCACCGTCAATACTGTACGCGAAAAACTTAAGCTCGCATCTCGATCCGAGCATTGTCTCAAACATCTTCATGTCTTGGAAAATGATGGAACGGCGATAAATCCACTCGGAAGCGACGCCCAGCAGCAACATAATCATGCAAGTCTGATACGTCAAACACTACCGCCTGTGCCGCATGCACGAGTACACAGTCATCAAACAACAATAAACGGTGAAACTGAGACTCGTTTTCATGCAGCCGCGTGCTTTTCTGGATGCATCACGTTTCCGAAGACATTCAGATAGCAAAGGTTCCGGCTAAAATACCACCATCAAAGCAAAAGCCCGACAAAACAGAACCCGTGCGATTTGACACCTGCTCAAGTCTCGCTGTGCGTTGGCGTTAGTTGCTCTGCTCCCAATTCTCGAGATCGTCACATCTAATGGGATTCCCATGAGCACAGCGCTACGGAGAAACAAATACCCTCCCACTGCTGTATTCGCACAAAGGTACACCATACTGGAACATACTGGGACATGGGACACAATGTGCCATTGTCGATTGGACGAATACACCACGGCAATTCCCACACGGGATTGACTGTTTCCAGAACCGGGCATTTCGAGCGACAAGAAGTATATACGCTGCGTAGGCATTCATTGGTCCACATACTATTCACGTGTTTGACGGCTTACCTTGTTCACAAAGAGCATCCTGTCACCATGCTGAGGACAAATCAGAGAGCCCTTCCAGCGCAGTCCTGGAAAATCCACCAGCATGAAGCTCACTGCAGACATGACGTATGACATCGCCACCCACGGCCCTGGAGTGTTTGATATCGCCGAAAATTTGAGCAATAGTCTAAGCTCGTTGTCGATGGACGAGCATTCCACCACCACAGCAAATGTCCTGCGCTCATCTTGCACGCCGAGGCCGCCATGTATAAGCACCCCGTATCGCCAGAATGTTGCACACCACCAAGACTGCAGCACCGTGTCAACACCTTTTCGATCGCACCAGGCGGTACACCGAGGAAGATCTTCCAACAACTGGCGCGGAATGCCGGGGTGAGCCCCGAGCAGCAGGTATCGATCACTTTGCCCACACTCTCGGGGCGGTGTGGCTGTAGCCTTAACAGAAGAAGTACCAGGCCCTCAGCAGGATCGTTTTCGAGTGGGAAAGTGAGACCCAAGGATGCAACAGTCGGCAGCACATAGTCGGACAGGCCATCCGGCCGCATGGCATTCGCCAACCTCGGTTCAAGCACGCCCTCCTTCTTGAGCCTGTCCCATGAAGCGATGTCTGATGAATCGTCGAGGGTGATACATGTGTCGCCCGTGTCCCCAAGATTCACAAGGCCGTCAAACATCTCTTGGTCCTTGTGGTTGAGGAAGGGCTTGAGGATTCTCGCCAGCCAAACGACGCCCAGAAAGACAAATTTCTCGTGTCGAACGAGGGACCCGTGCACAACATTGTGAAGCCAAATGTTCGAGTCGGAAAATCCGCCCGGGAGGAATCCAAAGTCCAAAATCCATGCGGAGTCTTCGAGGGAATCATGGTTGCAACGTCTTTGTCGACAGGACCAACAAAATACTCTACACGTAGACATTGAAGCTTGCTGAGCGATCATGTACACCGAACTGCAGCGATGCCGTACCTAACATTGGCCATAGGCTCTAGGGCGTGTTGAAAAAGGAGGTCACCATATCGAAACGTCGATTTGATCCATTCGATGTACCTGATGGAGAGAGCTCCTTCCAAAGCATTCTCGGCGTTTGTGACCGTGATCCCTCTCCTCCCAAGCTCATCAACAGTTTCTCAACCGTAATCCCCTGATACACGGTTGTCCTTGCTGTAACTGTTTCTGTTGCACATTTGTCACTGTCGAAGGACTTGAGCATTACCATCTCCACCGGATTTGTGGGCAAGCAGCATTATTAACAAATTAATAGGTTCAAACGCCTTCATACCTCCGGACTGTGCATCTCGTGGGCGCTTGTGGAACGCTCCATACAGCCTTGTGCGCACTCTGGAAGTATCAGAGTTGACGCAATGCCATGAGAGAGGTCAAAGCTCCACAATTGAACCGTTTTGGCAAATGCGATGCAGCAAAACTTGAAGGTCTAGAGTTGTTGTTGTTGTTGACTTCACATTAAACCGTAGGCCAGTTGCTAAATAAATGCCAAAATCTAGCAAAGACTCTCAGCCCGTGGTCACGAAAGTGCTAGAGCCATCTATCTGAGGATCTAAATAAAGAACACGCACACGTGGCAAGAAAAAGGTATCCAAGAGCCCGAAGAGGTACTACTACACCTATATATAATCCCTGCAGCACCGTACGCGTGCCCAAAACTGAACTACACGTCCGTCTCACCGTTCAACATCACCCCCTACCGTACCAAAACGAATGATTGCCGACTACAGCATGCTTGCTGTCTGAAGTGCTGTCTGTACAAAAACACCATGGTAGGCATGGAACAAGAAGCTGGCGGGGCACAAAGCTGCTGTCTGAAGTGCTGTCAGAATGTGTCTGCGGACGTACAGTGAAAAAGAACAACCAACCAAAGCCATGATTGCAATGGACAATCACCCGAA
>CACKRE030004798.1:19167-52903 GCA_902602495.3 Ectocarpus sp. CCAP 1310/34 | reverse complement strand
CCGGTGATTGATGCACCCACGAGCGACATCAGCGTGGCCGACCCTCCGGAGGTTCTCGCCGCACACGCAACGGCCGCGGCGTTGGACGAGGCTTCAAGGCTCGCCGTCGAAGCCGCAGCTGCCCGTCAACAAGTCGAGGAGGACAAGGCAGCAGCCCTCGAGTGCAAGGCGGAGTATGAACGACTAAAAGCACTCGCCGGACCTTTCTTCTCCATGCGACGTGCACGCAACCCGGAACACGCAACGGGGGACGACTTAGTGGACTCATTGGAGGACGCGCATCCGAAAGCCCGCGATGCAATGGCTGCTGGCGCCGCCTGGGAGGAGGACCCCGGATAACCGGTTGATATGTCTTTGATTATTTTGGAACAGTTCCTATAGCCCAATGCATTGGTTGCACAGAGTACGGTTGTATTTTTTTATGAAGTGATGGACTGGGTGCGTTTTTCATGCCTGGTCGATCGGGTTATCCCGTCTCGACATGTTATTCGTTCGGTGCGGTGTGACCCTCAGCAAACCGGCCCATGCATGTTGGCATGTTTGCGTTCTCGGTGCATGAATCAACAGTGTTTTATCACCCAGTTAAGCTGGCACAAGGCCGCGCTGCAATGATAAAAAATCTTTCTTCGGGGCAGCACGGTCGGTGTTTCCGTCTAAAAAGTAGGTAGATTCTCTTGCAGACCCCAACATGCCGGTAACATGGCTGTTTGTGATTCTTTCTCTAACCAACGACACCGTTACAGTGCAATAAAGCTTCGCATGGAGTTTCGTCGACATCTTCCATAAACTGGCCTAATACGGTCGAAAAATGGTCGATTTATGACTTGCCGTCGGTGGGCCAAACTGCGTTGGAGATAGCCCCCTTTTGCGGGACCCCAAAAATCTGTCCCAATATGTTTTTTTTTTTTTCTTGATTCTACCTTACCTACATATTCCAAAGACCGTGTCTATGAGTTTTCATGAACTAATTCGATAAACTGATGAAATGGGGTCTTTTGGGCGGCAAAAGAACCTGATTTTCGCCGTTTCATACTTTAATCAAGTAGTTTGGGGGAAATCCAGGATGCGAAATACTTCATGGCATAAGAGCTGAAAACTTCACGCCGTTTTTATGAGTTAGACTCTGAAACTTTGCACACATGTACCTTGGGTCAATACAAAACGCTGTGTGGCGGGGCCCTTTTCATTTCCTTCCATGGTCGCCAGTTATTCGGGGTCCCAGGAGCCGCACACGACCCCGAAATCTCTAGGACCCCGGATATCCGGCGACAGGGGAAAAAAAAAAGGCCCCTCCACACAGCGTTTTGTAATGACCCAAGGTACATGTGTGCAAAGTTTCAGAGTCTAACTCCTAAAAACGGCGTGAAGTTTTGCTGTTGAATCTTCTTGTATCCATTTCCCTGAACCAGCTTGTAAGGTTACCGAGAATAGCTTGGGAGGCGAAGTGGGCAAACAAGAAGAGGGGTGGACAACCCACGGAATGGGTCAAGGTTGTAGAGGACGTATGGGAGGGGTTCGGAATTGACGAAGGCGATACCCTGGATACGGAGGGTATACAAGGGTTCAAGTACGATATATATTTTGCTTTTGCCGAGAGAGAAGAACACAATCTAAGGAAAGAATCCAAGGATGAGGAGGGCCTAGAAGTGCACGGAATGTTGAAGGAAGGAATAGGCTTCAAGGATTACCAAATTGGACCAATGGATGCAGGAACAAAGCTTAAGGTCAAATTCAGGATCGGGGACATTGGCCACCAAGAACGTGCACGATGATATGTGAGGGTAGACGATGAAGACGCAAGTTCAAATGTGATTGCGGCTCACAGTGCCAAGACCGGGTTCATGTAGTCGAGGAATGTCGGCTGTACAAGAGGGAGAGGGAAGCGCACATGACTGGGCTGGAACAAGTAGAAACAAAGTACAGGGAGATGTTTGAGTTTGAGGCATGGGATAGCCAGGATAATACGTTTGTTGTACTGGGGCATACGAAGTGGGTTGAAAGGCGGGAAGTAATATCGGTAGGGTAGATAACTAGGGAAGACATTTTCGAGCCACCATTGGCGAAGTAGGAAGGAACGATTGGCCATCTGTGATCGGTCCTGTGGGAACAACGCTCCGTCCTCTCGAGGGCGCGTGGTCAATGGTCTAACTGCTAAGGTAGGCAGAACATAATAACAAGAGTATGCCCTCGCCAACGTCCACACAGACCAGCAGACCTAGTCTGGCAGACAGCCCTTGCTGTCGAAGCACGCTACAAACACACCTTGGGGTAAATGTGGTCGTGCATGGATCGCATGACGGACGTCACGAACACCGGGCAGACATCCTTCCGATCCTTGAAAAACTTGATCCTCGCGATCTATCAGCAGCAGCAGCAGCAGCAGCAGCAGCAGCAGCAGCAGCGGTGGTGGTCGCGGCGGCGGCGGCGGCGGCGGCGGCGACAAAAGCACGGGAAATTGGAAAACAAACCAAACCGCACAAAACCAGGTCAGCGTGCGGGGTTTGCCCAAGCCGTACAGTACACACAAAACACCGAAGTTGGTCGACAACCAACAAGGAGAGGATGAGAGTGGTCATCCGTCCCCGCCGCTCCTCGTGCTCAGGGTGACACCAAATGTGTGTGTGGCTCCAGGCCTCGACTTGAGGCTGAGACGCGGCGCAAGGACATGTCACGATGCCGACTCTCCGGCCGTTGTGCCCATCGCCTGGCCTGCATCACATCTCGAACCCTCAAGCGATAACTCCATCGTGCGACATGGGGCCAACACTAAGCTTGACACTAAACAGTATCGGCAACACCCCCGAAACGTTCGTCTTGTGTCAATGGTGGTGCTACTGGCGGTAGCGTCCCCGTTGGGCCACCAAAGCAACGGAACTGTAAGGCCAACACTCAAAACTGCTGCTGCTGCTGCTGCTGTACAAAGCCCCGGATAGCCCGCACGAGGCAAACACGTGTCACAACCAACCAAATACAGGCCCGCAAATAACAACGGAAAGGCCGCTGCAGTCCACAACCAACAGCAGCACCACAACTTGTCCGCACCCCCTATAAAGTACAGAGCACACGTACACGCGAGTCCCGGACTTGCATAAACCGTAGCCGGCGGCTTTGCCAGCGAGGCCGAAAAATAAGGCAAACTGCAAGGAGGAGCCGTCGCGCCCTGTGTTTCGCGACCAAGAATTGGCAGAGAATAAATCTGTGTGTCAAGCCACGTGTACATAACACCTCGCATTCACGGTCGCCCCCCTCCCCCAAGCTACCTGTCGTCGGTAGATGCACAGAAGCGTGGAGGTGCGAACGCTCGAGGGCAGCAGCTCGAGAGTGTTCTGAGCCTTCTTTTCCAGCATCTGATGCGTCTCCCCGGAGATGTTTAGCGTGCGCATGATCTGCGGACGAGTTTTGTCAACACGGCGTCCGCACAAAAGCACGGCACGGGCAAAAAGGGGGGGGGGGACGTTGCTATTTGTTCACACGACACTGCTTGGGACGCGCTTGCGGCGTGAAACAAACGCAGGCAAAAAAACCCACCCAAAAAAACAAAATAAAGCGGCTCAAAACTCAGGGATAGCAGAACTACGAGGACAGCAAAAACCTAGAAAGTTGCACCCTTATCGAAGCTGGCCGGAACTGTTGCTCCTGGTTTTACAACCTCACTGCTGCCTTTTCCTTTTCTTGCCGCACTTTTTTGGCGAGCAAAAGTCAAGCAGACGAGGCAGGGGACGGCATCAGAATACCACCAACACATCCAGGTTGGCAAGTGGGCGGATTGGTCGCATACGAGAAAGCCGCCCAACCCTTTAAAAAGTGCACCCCTGTACAATAATTCATTACCATCGTGCGCCGCAAAAAAAATGGTCCATATCAGGCTTTTACTTACCTCGGAGGCCAAGTACTGCGGGAGCGAGTGCATGCGGATGAACGCCTCCGCATGCCGTTCTATGCGCCTCGACTGCGAATGCCTGGCGACCACGGTGGTGATGATGTGGCTCACGGCACCGATCGCGAGGGCATACATCGTGGCCCCCGTCAACATCACCTGAGCAAAAAAAGAAAAGAGCCGTCCACATGGCGGCGAGGAGCGCGGCGACACGAACAGGCGGGGGGGCGGGGGGGGCAAGACGACACGATGCGTGCTTGTGAGAGAGAATATCAACGGTGCTGTGGCAACACACCGTTCAGGCAGGTACAGGGGCGGGGGGTTCCGCAACAGCAAAACATGCACTGTGAGCGGCGTGTCCCCAGACCTGGTCGGCTCTTCACCCATGAATCGGCCCAGCACGACACTGCGAGGACACGCCCTATGAATAGGATCGCGACGTGGTCACGTGTTCGGTTTTGCGTCCGACGCGTCAGAAGTCACCGAGGAGACAAGCGCTCATCTCCTCGAATTGACTGGACCTGGGGTCCGACGGACTGTTCACAAGATACCACACCCTCTGGACCGGTTTTCAAAGCTCGACTGCTCCACCAAGAAAAAGAACGCCAACCTTAACTGTTTTCGGAAATATCTCAACGAGACGGTTCCAACGCCGACATTTTCGGGCAACACCATTCTTCATGCTATGGAGTGATCGAGCGTTGAAAATCCGTCCAGGGGGTGTGATATCTTGGGTCACCTCCGGCACTCCCGTGAACGGGCGAGAAATCTACCCCCCTCCCTTTTAAGTGAGCACAGGATGCCGAACACCCTTTGCAGGATGCAGCGCACCCTTCATGCGACTCGCCGAATACCTCACGGTGCTTTGCGCTTGGGTGATGTGAGAGCCTGGTCCGGTGAGAACCCGGCGTGCTCCGTCCCGGCTTTGTAGGGATGCGAGGCCAAAGGCCTAACGACTACGGCAGGCACGACTTTGAGTATCCCCCCGCCCCGCACTGTTCCGCTGTAGCTCGCCCCCACCATAAGGCCGGCCAAAGAAAACGGGGGAACCACCTAGAACCCTGGTCGCAGCAGCACTCCATGAACAACTCACGAGGATGCAGTATGTCCTCTCGGCGATCGTGCTCGCGAAGATGTCGCCATAGCCGACAGTGGACAGCGTGGTGACGGTCCAGTACACCGAGGTCACGTAGAGCGTGGAGGCTGGCGCGTCTTCCAGACCGTCTTTCACGATCCTGATGGGACAAAGGAGAAGGAGTCCAACACGACATCAAGAGTAGAATCTTGCAGAAGTTTGCCGTCTATGGATTCCTCTCGGCTCTCGGGGCATCTACGTCGCTATCGACGTGTCCGTCTTCTGGAAGATGCCTCTCCCCTTGTTCTTGATGTCCGTTTCGCATGGCAATCCTCTCTCATTCCCAAACCATATGCCCATGCCAAATTCTGGAATGTCTCCCCATGATGTTTCCTATTCTCACGCTGCGTAATAGCATCTCACCATGACAGGTCAGCGTCCTCCATGTCCGCCAGGAGGTGCCAGCCGCACGCCACCCAGTGCATCACCAGAAGGATGTAGAGGACAACCTTGGCGGCGATTGGACAAGGGAAAAGCTCCTGCATAGTATGAGTCTTGCGGGATACTGCAACGAGTCCTTTTGGTTGTCATTTTTTTTTATTCATCCATCCATTCCACACAGGCGCCAGTATACACCCTCAAGTTTCAGCTAAGCTTAAGATTCAGCCGTGGGCGCATAGGCCAGAACATGCGGCGCACGCAAATGTGTTATCCTACCTTTACCAAGTTGTACATGGCGAGAAGAATGTTCTTTCGGTTGGTCTTCTCCGCCTCCTCGCTGAGCATCTTGATAGACCGAATCAACCTCAGGGTCTGGGGCATCCTGGCCAGCCTCGTCACCTTGTTGGAGATACTGAATGTGTGCACGCCCAGCATCTGTTCGAATGGGCAAAACGGCCATCAAGGGGGCGCGATCGACCGACGTGGGTGACGAAACGTGTGAGTCCGTCAGCGACGGTCTCCTTCCGACGGGGTATGTACGGGGTCGACTTGACACTATGAAAAATAGCCCAGTAGGGGGCGGCAAAACACAAATGGAAGAGTCAGATCTAGTCGTGGGCAAGTACGTGCGCTTCAAGCAGCAGACACACGCCTCATAAAACGAACACCTCAAGGCACAGGAAGCCATACGCGGCCATGTCCGATCTTGTTCTACGCACTCAAGACACAGACAACAAAAACACACCAAAATAGCCTACCATTGGGGGCTCTCCCGAACACAGACCCAACACGCCGGCGGTGAACTCGAACTCACGATGGTCAGCGGGACAGAGGCGATAAGGTCGAACACGAGCAGCCCGCGGGAGTAGTTCCGCGCGATCGCGATGGGCTCGTAGACCATCCTGTTGGCGTACTCGTCGTGGTACGCAGTCAGGAACCGCGCCGCGAGGTCTACCAGGAAGCACACGTCCACCACGAAGTTGAAGGCGTGCCAGTCCTCCTGCCAGTCGGTAGGGGCAGAAAATTAGGGATTGGGGCGGGGGGGGGTGCGCAACCGGATCACTTCTGCAACACACTTGCCGCAGGACCACGCAGACCACGCAACGATGTGACCTAAACTGCGCATGCGCTCCACACCAGTCTACTGTCTGTGTAGCACAAATGCATGCACCTTCACAATAGAGCGGTTATGGAGTACGTACGACTGCCCAAGGTGAGTGGAGGTCCGATCAACAACACACCCGCAGCTTCGCCAACCAGATCGGTCGTCGTGAGCACCTCGAGTTTCAACTGCAGTCCACGTGTTGCGCGCCATATGTGCCTGCCTACCACGCACGTGTCGCGCTACTGTAGATGTGTGTCGCAACCGTGGCCACCGCAGCAGGACCAATGAACATAAATGTCGAAAAACACAAACAACTTCCGTACCAACTATCACGGCCAACAGATACCCCGCAGCGACGTTGGCTGCAAGCACAGCCTTACGGTTCTTGAGTCGACGCTTGAACCGAAGGACATAAAACGCGTTGTACATGGAAGATAATCTGCGAGCGCTTATGTGTGGGACATACATACATACCGCGTGCATGTTTTCGATGTGCTGGAACGAGACGAAGAGCGGTATCGCCACCACCACGTACATCGTCAAAAAGTCGCCTGGGAGGATGAGAAACAAGCAAAACGCATCACAGCGCCCATGTCAGCGACCGTAATCGTGTCAGCATTCCAACGATCGACGGCCTCGTAGGTTGATCCCCTGGTCCCTGCCGGTGAGCAGGTTGAGAAATGAAAATGTGATGGTGGTAGGACTGCCGGCCAGACTTTGCATATAAACCGGAAGCGAGCCAACAATCGGTTGTCATACATACAGCACTGTATGACGAAAAACTGGCACCTGTGTAAGCAACACAATCAGCTGTCGGCTAGCGTGTTACTGCCGCAGGCAAGAGATTTATGGCCCGGACGTTGCGGGAAGCCAAGCAAGCCATGTGCCCGCCGTGGACGGCAGGTGGATTGATTCATCGTCGAAATGCGGCGCGATTGGCTTTTGTTTCGCCGGCGATTCCTTCGTCCTCGCGCCAAACCCGCAAAGAATTAAACACCTCCCCTTCTACTACAGTGCCGGCCCGCACTTAAGAACCTCCAATATTGGGCACGGCTCAGTTCTTATTGGCTGCCCCAACCCGAGCACCAGTTCTTATTTCGTCGTCCATTCTTCTCCAGAAAGGGGCGTTCTTGTTCTTACAGTATTTAAACATCATTTGCTATATTGTCGGCTGCCAACCATGAGCAACACTAGTACTGCTGTCGATACAAGAAAATATCAAGGCATGGAGCAGCAACTGTCGACCTTCTTGGTCCACAAGGGTGACGTTGGTCCTGCGTACCCTTCCTGATCTACTAATGCTCTCAAGCAAAACCCAGGAGCCTACAGCCGCATCCGAATCTCCGCTGTACTTGTCTAAGGGCAACTTCATCTTGCGCGTACTCTGGTCTAGCTCCAGCTGCACACAGTAGTCGTACAGGTGGCGAGTGTCCTTCTGAGATTGTTGAGTGATCAGCCCTCCAAACCACCCCATGCCCAGCCTAACGAGCACTCCACGCCGCAAAAGCAATCTGTCAAGAGCAACGGGTTTAGCTTCTTGAATACGAAAGCCTGCCGGGATCTCCATTCCCTGTATCTCATCCTCCGGGTCTTGTGGGTCCATGCTGTCGTCGTCGTCCAGAAGAGCTAGCTCGTCGGTCTGGGGTTGAGAGATGTCTGCGAACGAGGCAACGGGAAACACAAGAAGTTAGGGTGTCACATCGCCAAACTCAACCTGAACTTATCATTATTTGAGTGTGGCCGTGCGCGGAAACAAGCTAACGTCAACATGAAGCACATCGTCATCAACAAAAAGACGAAGAGTTGGTTTAGTGCAAAACAAGCTTACCGCCGTCGTCTTCATCGCTGGAGTCAACGCCCTCAATGAGCGTCTCACGTCCTCCATCGCACTCCTCCGCCCGCCCCTCAGGCTCATCGTTGCCGTCCTCCGAACCTTGTTCGTCGTCGCTACTGTCTTCATCGATTGCGAAGGTATACGGCTTGTCCAACCCTCCAAGGTGATTCGATCATCATCGCCCGAGCCGTCCACGGTCATGGCCATCCCGCACTTTTCGAAAAGACGGTATCGGTACGCCTGTTGGCTGTTGAGTCTTGCCATGGCCGCTCCCATCCACAGAGTGATCAGGACGCGCCGATCAGAAACTGTCAGCGACGGGGTTTCCCACCTCTCGAGGTTGTCCGACTGCTCGAGCCATATGTCCATCTGCCTCCCGACTTCCACCTTGAGAAATCGTCCGGCTCCTGCATCAACTGGCTGCACCTCGTCCGTGCACTCCGAAGGGCCATACCAGGCGAGAGTGTTGCAGTACTTCGCAAGATACTCCTTGATCTCGTCCGTCGTCTGCGCGTGCGAGTTGACTATGATAAGAATGGACCTCGCCTTGGGGAGCTCACCCCGCCCGCGCATCAGGCCTTCGCGGTAGGACCTCTTCGCCCACTCCATGCAGAACTTTTGGTCGGCCCACGCGTTCTCCTGGAAAAACACGTCCACGTCCTCGTGATACGCTGCCTTCTCCACCGGCGAGATCCGCTTTCCCGTGCCTCGGAAAATCACCGAAATGCGCATGGTCTTCTCACCCGGACCAAAGATGACTTGCATCGTGCACTGCCTTTTCTCTAGGCCAGCAAAGGGCTGCGAGATTGCTACCCGCAACGCACCAAACTTGTCCCACGTTTCGAGCAGCCCGTTCACCAATGCCAAAGGCACTTGATCCACATTCCAACGCTCCCAGAGCTGGAATTGACCGTATTTGGGAACTCTAGACTCCCTCTCCGCGACCGTCGTAATCGCCGATACGTCCGACTCATCGGGCGCCCTGAACCGCACCGGCTCTTGCAGGAGCTTGCGAAAAAGCCGGAGGAAGCGCTGGATCTTTGGAATCCACTCTTCGACAGACTTGTTCTTGAGGTTGGTCCGGCGTCTTTTGGACAGGTTATGCCTCTTGGCCCATCTTCGCGCCCACCTGAAGGATGCACGGAAGGACGCCGCTCGTTGATCCCCGGGGTACATCTCTCGCACGAGCTTCCGGAACGTGATCGTCAGCCACAGGGTCGACACCTTCAGCTTTCTCTTCCGCCGCTCCACGAACCCCTTGTACAGTCGCTTCTCTGCCTCAGGAAACCACCGCTTAGGTTGCTGTTTGGCGAGGAGGCTCTTCTTCACGTCATCGGCTGCCGCCGCGACCAATTCCTTCTCGTTCTTGGCCCACTTCACTATATTGCCGTAGGGAATCTTGAGACGACCCTCCAAGAACTGAAGAGGCGTGCGCTGCTCCTCCTTCCAGCGGTCTTCGGCGTTGTCCTGGAGGATGCGCAGGTGGTTGACCGCGTGGGCTTTGAACCTGAAGTCGTATTGCCTGCGCGTGGGAACCCCACGAGTGTCCTTGGGTTTGCGGTCCACAAAGCCGTCGCTATCCAAGTCGAGATCGAGAAAGCGCTTCCGCTGGAGGACAAACGAAGCCGTCCCCGTCGCACGATCGAACTTCACGTGCCAACAACGCCCAGGCCCGGCTTCTTCCCACGGCAGGACACTCCCTCCCACATCCTTCAGTAACATGCGCCGCAGCCCCACGCCGTTGGACATGTTTGCACTGCTGTGCTGCGTTCTCACGTGGATCCCAAGGCCTTGCTCGTTCACGAAGGTCATGGGACAGTGAGGGCAAGATCGGCGGGACTCCGGGGTCGGAGGTGGGAAGTTTATACCGGACATGAGCTCTTTCACTCCACCGCGAGTCCGCTCAATCTGCATGGCAAGGTGGAAGCAGGCGGAGTTGCCGGGGGGGTGATTCAACGAGTACCGTCATGTATCGTTCGCTATGGAGTGTGGCGCTTTCGACCTCAAACCTCCGTGCAGAGCCGAAAGCTGTCTGTTTCGTTCGTGACTATTCAAACTAAGTATCAAGCAGAGAACGTGCACTGTTGTGACGCCAAAACAAAGTCGCCGGCATCCAAACTAGAATTATCTGTCTACACTATTTTCTTTTAATGTTCTGGTCTTGCTTGAAAAAAAGGGGGATGGACGAAAATTTTATCTTATCATGTCTACACAGCAGCAGCATTCCACGAATCTGAAAAAGACACAACTTTCCGGAGTACTTGCACCGGAGTTGGTTCTTGCCAGCAGACGAAGTTGACGAGAACTCGACACTCCTCCACTTGCTTGGGCACCTACAGCAAGAAACGGCGTGCGAAACGCAGTCGTTGCCAGCAGAGGCCAGCCCCAAAACTACAAACTTTCTCCTCTTTTTTTTTTATTACGCGCCGCTACTGAAAAAAAATGGTCCTCATCATGTCATCGTTTTCACGGGAGTTTTTCTTGAAAAACGAAAATAGTGTATGTAGACTACACCGGTAGCGAAAAGTAACTGTGTGCTCACCGGTCCTCGGCTGCCAATCGCGAACGCGTTGCAGATGTTGCCGCCTAAAGTGCCTTTGGCAGCTCTCTCCCTAGCTTGCTTCCCGCGATCCACGGCCTTTCTCCTCGCGGTACCTGCAGCAGCAGGTGGGTGCTGAGACGGCGGTGGAGCACCTCGCGCGCTGCCGGCATCTTGTTGGGATGAAGAGGACAGGCGGGTGCTGCTGGTAATACCCTGCGTTTCGCCGTCAATCTGCGTGACCCACTCTTCTTCGTCGAAGACACCGTTCTGCTTCAGCCCCCACGCGCTCTCGATGGCGTCCCATCGCTCCTTCGCAACGGAGTTGCCCGCCTTCACGTGTGCTTTGATTGTCTCGAAGTGACGTCAAGAATCAGATCCCTTTGTTTCAACTCTGCAAGTTTGCCAAGCTCTTTCAATATCCCATGGGATAAGGGATTGCACTGGGCCATGATCCCCCTGCACCAGGCAGCTCGTGGCACGCTGCACGTTGCGTGGCACGCACGCTTTTCTCNGTCAAGAATCAGATCCCTTTGTTTCAACTCTGCAAGTTTGCCAAGCTCTTTCAATATCCCATGGGATAAGGGATTGCACTGGGCCATGATCCCCCTGCACCAGGCAGCTCGTGGCACGCTGCACGTTGCGTGGCACGCACGCTTTTCTCGGGGGCACCCAGGGGCACGACGCGTGCGTACAATGCCCACCCTTCCGCTCTAAAAAATACAAATATTGATTTGTGGGGTATGTACCCCTCCCTAATCCATACTCTCTACTCTGGGATCACTCCCCCCTCTTCCCTCCCTCCCCCTGCGAGTATTCTTATCTGGCAGCCGCTGTATTGCTGTCGTTCTTATTTGTAGCAGCAGCAGTTTTGCACCTCAGGTGTGTGTTCTTGTTCCTAACAGGGCGTGCAGCTGAGCACGTGTTCTTATCGGTAAATTCTTGAATTTTGGATTTTTTGAGCATCAAATTCTTAAGTGCCATATTCTTAAGTGCNCGCTCTAAAAAATACAAATATTGATTTGTGGGGTATGTACCCCTCCCTAATCCATACTCTCTACTCTGGGATCACTCCCCCCTCTTCCCTCCCTCCCCCTGCGAGTATTCTTATCTGGCAGCCGCTGTATTGCTGTCGTTCTTATTTGTAGCAGCAGCAGTTTTGCACCTCAGGTGTGTGTTCTTGTTCCTAACAGGGCGTGCAGCTGAGCACGTGTTCTTATCGGTAAATTCTTGAATTTTGGATTTTTTGAGCATCAAATTCTTAAGTGCCATATTCTTAAGTGCGGGCCGGCACTGTACAGCAGTGGTATGCTACTATTTCGAAAGGGCAGGATACCTTTCCGACTGTAAGTACTAGAGTAACGGTGCCATACACTCAACTCGTACGGGAAAGGGCGGCCTTATACTGGGCCAGGTCGCAACGCTATTTCGCCATAACCTTCAAGGGTGCCCACTGTGTGCTGTGATCGTAGGCAACAGCGGCAGTGCCCAACCATGATTCGTACGTTGTACAGGCAGTTCGAACGACACAACGCAGCTGCTGCCGTTGCTTCCGTAGTACACAGAACTGCTTGTAAATTGTCCAAAATGCAAGTGTGGAGCTTATTAAAAGTAGCCTACCCACCTTGGACACTTGTCTGAATCCCACAAGCTAAACACAAGTCTCTCTTACCGATATGGTCGAAAATCTGGTACGTCTTCGACTCAGGCGTGATGATGTACCACACGCTCTGGTGCCTTGAAGCAAGCGCAATGTCGACCATGCCCCCCCCCCCCGACCTCGAAGGGTTTACCGCCGCAAGCTTGCCGCTGCTGCTCCGTCTTATGCCCTTGCCTCGCCCTCTGCAACCCGTGCCAGCCACCCTCCCGTCCCTCCTGCTGACCTCTCCCCCTCCCTCTTCCTCTTCTTCCTTTTCCTCCTCCTCGTCACCCTCCGAACAGTCCTCTCCCTGAGCAGTGGCGGCGTCGGCGACGGTCGCATCCCATCGAAATGTGCCCGGGTCCGCGAAGCCAGCGTCAATTCCATCCGGTCCGGCGAAAGCAGTGGCGGCGCCCGAACGATGATGACTACTATTGCTCCGTCCTGGCGTCGACCTGCCACTCTCCTTGGAGTACCCGCTCCTCCTTCGCCGAGCGGCGGCGGCGGCGGTACCCCCGTGGTGCAGCGGCCTCATCTCGAGCACTCTGGGCGGTTCATTTGAATCCGACGAACCGCCGACATCGCCGCCGGCTTCAACGGACGCGGACAGAATGCCGCTGCCATCACCGCCGACCCGGTGGGTTCTCCTCCCGCTGCCGGTGGCCGTCGCGACTCCGCTCCGGCCCCTAGCACCGCCACCACTGCTGCCCCCGAGGCCGTGCGAGGAGGAGCGCTGCTCTCGGAACATGGGCAAGGCGCCGGCCCCGGGAGAACCGAGGTTCTCACCTGGCATCTGATGCACTGCGTGAAACATTGCTGCTTCTGCTCTTTCGGCTCTGCACTAAAGAGATTAAAAAAATATTGAACTCACTTTTGAGGGCAACCAAGAGGAATACAAGGTCCCAGCACCTTCCCGGGTGCCCAGAACACGGCGGGGCAGAGTCGAGTCAGCTTCAGGCCGTCGCACAGGTCGCGACACACAGCCTTGCTGTGCAGCGTGGTCAAACACCAAAGGCGACGAGGGGGGCACAGCAAATGTGATTTTTATTCACAATACCCCCACCTTCTTTGCGTTGCAACACCGCATTTGTTGCTTGCCCCGCGCTCGGTCTGCCTCGTGGGTCGGTTCGCTGGCATGGCATGTATGAAGGAAATCGCACAGTGCGCAGCTACGATGAGCATACCTTGCTTCAAGGAGATGATGGAAGGGATAGATCCTTCCGTAGTGAACGTGCTGGCCTTGGTTGGCGGCCTGGTGCTTGTGCGCTCGGCGTTGGGCGTTTTGGCGTCCGTCTTCACGACCTTCCTGCGTCCTGGCAAGGACCTCAAGAAGTACGGCGCGTGGGCTGTAGTCACCGGCGCCACAGGTGAGAGAGATGAGAGAGAGAGAGACAGCGCCCTTTTGCGTACTTTCAAAATGATGGCAGCAGGCAACTGCTGTGGTGTAGAAAACTCTCGCCGACGAGGGCAGCGGGGCAGCAGGAGAAGATACCCATTTTTTTTGCGCACATCATGGTGGCTTCGTGGCTTCGTCGCCTACCTGTTACTCCTAGACTACAGTAGAGGTCCCTATTTAGTGCCGGGGTGTGCACCGAAATGTCACCGGCACTAAACCGGACACCGGCACTATTCGAAGTACAGAACGACTTGGTATTCCAGTGCGTGCGAGCCGAAAACACCGGCACTATAGCGGCAACCGTCACTTTTCAACCGGCACTAAACAGGGGCCTCTACTGTACATGCTGTACTGCTAGAGTTCCCTATCCAACCGCGCTTTGCTGATGATGAGCCAAAAATCCTTCTGCGCACGAGAGTGTTTGCGATGATTTCCTGGAGCCACCAACACTGCGATTTCCTGCGGTATTTTCACACACATCCATTGCATACTTCGAGTATGGTTGCAACGGCGGTTGGGACTACCGGTGGTTCATGTCACATCCATTTTTATTTGAGGACTCGCCGCTAACCCATCGCGCATGCATTGTACATGTGAACAGCCCAAGTCTACATAGCGGAGCACCTAGAACCGTTGAAACTGTGTGTTAGTCCCAACAGCAGTTGTTAACCCCTGCAGCAGTAAATGGGGAAAAACCCCAACACTTGCGGAAATGAATACTGCTGTATTTCTCCACGGTTGTTTGGTTATCTCCACATTACAGTCTGGTCGTCTCCGCACCTTCTGACATGTGTACCTTCCCCAACAGCACGACGCTCGTCTGGCATGGTAAAAGCAAGTCTTGGATTCCAGAATGTACTGCCCGATGTCTTCGTCTGAATCCCCAGGCTTCGGTGCATCGTCCGGGACCTTCCTTTCAAACACCCTCCTCGGTTATCTTTTTTCCACCGCTCTGGTGTCCATCGCCACTCCTGGAGAGAAAGTGCGTCCCTCCTGTCACGGAGCACTCGGCCGGTCTCTCTGGTCCCGATGCCTACGTTTGAATTCTTCTCCTTTTCTTCCCATGACCTTTTACTTTCTCCAGAGTGTCCTCTTACGCAGACGCCTTTCCGTGGTCACAGGCCAAGTACCCCATCAGGGACTTCAAGGAACCAATATCATGGAAAACAAACACCATCGCATACGCCATTCTGTGACGAAACACACAGAAAATATCACCAAAAGGCCCTGGTGACCTACTGTACATACCGGGCATCCATGAGAATTCGTTGCTTTCGCTCGGCACGGAATGCCGAAGTACCGAACGAAACAACACGCACAGAAAAATCATGCATGGATAACCAATCAAGGCAAGAGAGTCGCAACAGAGTCGCACGATTAAATTCTTGTGCCCCTATATACCCCCCGGGTGTGTTCAATGCCGGCGTTCACCGACCATTGCCATCTGCACGTACCTCCAAAATGAATATTGAGGGGGGCTCAAGATCAAGACACAGTGGGTGTTACCTCTATGGTCCACTCGAAAGTACTAACACGAAGAGCAGCAGTCAAATACATCATAACGAGTTATAGCGTGCTCCAGTATTTCCTTTCTGCTACTTAGCACATTAAACCGGGCAACAGTAGCGTCGTGAGTGATCAAAATATTTCGTTCCGCAGCGAGCACCCACGTCGGCATCGGACCTCCAATCGCCGCCGTCAATCCCATTGCCGTGCCGCCTCACTAGACGGGATTGGCAAGGCGATGGCCTTCCAGATGGCCAAGAAGGGGATGAACGTTCTCCTGATCTCTAGAACCGAGGCAAAGCTGGTGGACGCGGAGACGGAGATCAAGGCGGCATGCCCTTCGGTCGAGGTGGCCCACCTCGCCATCGACTTCTCCAACTTCGACGCCACGCTGCAGGTGAGCGACGCGGAGAGGCAGTGTCGGAAAAACTCGTCATACTCACTTTGTTCTGGACGCGTAAACCAACAGCAGCAATCAGCAAAGAGTAGCTCTGAACACCGGCGCCCTACTCGACACTGGTGTCCCGGAACACGCTCTCACTTCCCGTCTCTTTGTGCCGCTTCGTCTTATTGCTTTCGTGTCAGGCCAAGGTTGCTGCTGCCATCGCCGACAAGGACGTGGGTGTTCTGGTGAACAATGTCGGGGTGTCTTACCCCTTCCCGAAGTACTTCGACGAGCTCACGGACGACGAGGTAATTTTCTTACGAAATGTTGCCCTCAGCTGGAGGCGACACGTGACACCGGGCACTTGGGTATTTTCTCAGGCGGGGCCTATCAATGTAACCCCTGCTCATTTTTCTACCCTTGTCGACGTCATTCCAGATGCTCGCAAGTGATCCACGTTATTTTTCTGTGTTTCGTCCCTATCCCGTGCCTGCTACATAATTTCCCTAGCGTGGTTTATTTTAGGCGCTCTCTGAAGCAACGCATGTTCGATCGCCCCAATTATGACTCAACGCCGCGGGTACCGCCCACCCCCCCTCCATGTTCCCGAACGCTACCGCCCGCTCCCCCTCCCCCGATCATCAGATGAAGTCGCTGCTGGAGATGAATGTTAACTCAACAGTTTGGATGACGCGCCTGGCTCTCCCAGGCATGGTTGCGAGGAAGCGCGGCGCCATTGTAAACTTTGGATCCGCCGCGGCTCTCAACCCGTCAGCGCTGCTGGCAGGGTACTCCGGGGCCAAGGGCTTCATCTTGGTGAGATGTCTCACTGCTGTCAGCGTTGTGTTCTTCGTCTCCTCGAACTCCGTACCCCCACACGCCCTTACGTCGCACTCCCTTGTGCCTCATGCTCCAATCTTTTGGCCTCCCTGACTGATCAACGCCAACCGCCCGCACCATCCTGCACACGTTCTCCGCCCCCAGAAAATGACGGAGTCGATGCACGTAGAGATGGCGGCAAAGGGCATCCACGTTCAGTGCCAGGTGCCCCTATTGGTGGCGACGAAACTCGCCAAGATCCGCAGGGCTAGCCTGACCGCCCCGTCCCCTGCAACGTACGCCAAGGCTGGTGTCGGGGCCATCGGGTACGGCGCGGTCGTGTCGCCGTACTGGGCCCACAAGCTGCAGCTCTTCGCGCTGTCGGTGGTTCCCTGGTCAGAGGCCGTGGTGTTCAACATGCACAAAGGTCTCCGGGCGAGGGCCCTCAAGAAGCTGGCGTCCAAGAAGGACTGAATGGCGTGATATTCGGTCGCCCCTTGTGTCACCCTCTTTTTTTTCGCATCCTCGGTTGTGTTAGATGTTGTCGTTTAGTTACGGCTGTGCGTTGTGGCTTGTCACGAGGTTACGGCGAACATTGGGTCAACGCGGAGCGGGGAGTGCGTCGCCCCTCTCATGTTGTTCGACGTGTGAGTGACGCTCTGACAGGAAAAAGTCTGATTTACTTGGGTCGTCGGAGTCCAACACAACTCGTCCATGGCCGGCTTGTCCACGCAATCCTTTTTTCGATCCTGTATCAGGGGTTTTATAGAAGCAACCTAGAACCTACAGCATTTTCGCGGGCAGAGGTTCAGCCTTGGAGGATGTACGCACAGAAGCTATGTGACTACCCACAATTTGTCAGGCTGCTGTGCTGCACAACCATTCCCTGCCAACAGTTGTGTTGAGCACGATGGAAACGTCTCAGCAGTGCAACGTTGTGGACCGTCGCCGGGCGCTGGGCACTTTGAATACAGCACAGCGGGGGTTGTTTTAGCAATAGCGTACAGGAAGAGGGGGGAGGGTGTGTGTGACGGTGCAGCACGACGCAGACCCGACGGAAGTCAGTGCTTTCTGTGTCGAGTATTTCCTCAGCACAACACTTTAGAGTATGGTCATGCCCAAGGCGGTCATGAACTTTATGTGCTTACGCGGGCCGACAGGCTTCCACATCAGGTAACTTCCACGGGCACAGCGATTGCACGCGAACACAGCGAATGCGTACGTATCCTCGTACCCTCGCGCAGGAGGATTTTGGAAGCACACATCGCTGGTCGGTGAAGGGGGTCATATGGTTATTTCGGAAACCATCCAGAGATTAGGAAACCTTTGATCCCGAGTAGCTGAGGGATGGACTCTAAGTCTTGCTCTTTCGCCGTACTTTTATGGCATGCCAAGTAGAGGAATCTAACGTGTGACCCCGGATCAGAGCTCCTCCGAGCTAAGGCTGTGCAGTATTGAGCACCGGCGAGCGGCGAGTGTTAAATGGGAGTACCAAACGTGAACAACGCGTGCTTTGTCCACTTTTGGACATACGTCGTGAGGTGTTCCCGTGTAGATTTAAGACTTTTTTCGCCCAGCCATGCCGAAAATCGCGGATATTGTTGACTGGTACGCACACCCGGCGGAATTCCAATATACTTGACGTTCCTCTGTTGCCAAAAGTTGTGGAGGGAATGGTGTTATAGCAGCATATTGAAACGGAAGCAGTTGTTCAATCGAGGGGGCGATTCTTTCAATGCTGCCCATACCACACACAGGATCGAACATTCTATGCTCCACTAGCCAATCCCATGCTACCAAATACCCCCCCCCCTTCAGTGGTATCAGACATGGACGGTCGCCCCAAGGATACCAGGGAAAGGTATGGCCCCAGTCTGGCCGCCATGACGCCGTGGTCGGTAGGACTAGCGGCCAACCCATG
Source organism: Ectocarpus sp. CCAP 1310/34 (assembly GCA_902602495.3). Classification (NCBI taxonomy): domain Eukaryota; class Phaeophyceae; order Ectocarpales; family Ectocarpaceae; genus Ectocarpus; species Ectocarpus sp. CCAP 1310/34. The sequence goes on along the minus strand of CACKRE030004798.1, from coordinate 34,366 downwards.
GAGAGCACCCGCCAACTGCATTCGCACCGCTAGAGAAAGCCCCTTCGCTTCTCCCGCCCTGACCAATTCAAACACCCACGGAAGCGCATGCTCCGCGTATTTCCCCCCCGAAACCACCCTGGCCAGAAACGCGAAGAGACGGTCACGAGTTTCCATGCCTAGCCGATGCCTGCACAAGTCCGGACCCCCAGCGCTCCCCATCAGCCACAACACGTCACGCTCGGTCCCAGATGACAAAGCCGTTCGAAATGCGTGCTCGATCTCCCCACACTTCACCAGCTGTCCAACGTCTCGTCGTAGTCTTGTAGTTCGGCGACTAGGGAGTTTCTTGGAGGTTGCACTTGCACCGAGTTTTTTGTCGGTGCATTTAGGGTCGGTGTTGCTGCATGTGGCGGTCCTGTTTGGCGCGCTCCTCTTCTCAGATCCTGCGTTGCGGCTGACCCTCGGCCGCTTCAGCTTCCGTGAGGCAGGTGAGCGCATCGGCGAGGCAGCTGTGCAAATTTTCTCCTGTGACTATCGGGACAGTGAGAGCAATAATCGGGCGGCAGCGGCGGGACGGTGGGACCAGGGATATCGTCGAAAACACATGGGGTGAACCAGCCCGCATGATTTTGCATGATAAAGTCTACACGATATTTTCATGTAGGGAGGGAATGGTGGAATAGCTTGTGGATGCTGCGCACACCCCGATTGTCGACGGCATGTTTGACGGGGAATTTTCTCCGGCCGCCCGCCACTCCCCGGTACTGCACACTCGCGAACATTCGAGCATGTGATACTATTTGTTCCCGATGGCTTGTCATGTAACATTCGTGCTCTGACGGTCGCCCCAGTGCCTCTTCCACGTCACGCTGCAGCCCGAAGGACTTTCTCACCATCAGGAGTTTCTCCATTCCCACAAGTCTTCGATCCAGACCGTCGAGAACGCTGACAATGCCATTCGTCTTGTCATCAAGATGCCTCAGGAGACGAACGGTGTCTACTTGCACGCCGTCTCGCACGGATCGCTGTACCAGTGTCGTAGCCCGCGCCCTCGAAGTCTCATTCAACGGTGTTTCCAGTTTTTTTTTCTCTGGCGGTGCCATTCTTTGGACGGCGACTTCGATACTTTGCACGGTCGATGCCGGCGCCGTCTGACCTGGCTGAGGAAAAGGTCGAGCAAAAAAGGTCTCCATGGGCCTGCCCCGTTGTCGTAGCGGGGCACCGTTTTCTTTCTCTTCCTGTTGGCTTTGCTCGCCACCATTATTGTTCGGGGTCGGGAGACCCTCTTCGCTCGTCATGTTTCCCTTCCGCTCCAAGTCTCCGTTACTCGGATCATCTTGTCGGGGGTTCCTAGTGTTCACCGTATGTGTTGGTTCGCTTCGGTGGTCTCTCCCGCAGCCCTCACTGGCCGAGGATGACGGCCTTGGACTTCTCTCGGATAATTGCGGCGTTTCTTGTTTGTCCCTGCCTCTGCTGGACGAGGGGTAACTCTCTACTGATGACACCGTCGATGTGCGGCCTGCCGTCAACTTCTTTTCACCAGCGACCTCTGCTTCCCGTTGTCGTCGGTCCCTACTGTCTATCTCGCGAGAGTCTTGATTGCCCTCAAGCTTGACCTGAGGGGGCTCGGTCCTACATTCCCCCGCCCTCCAACCCTCCAGGACAACCCCGTCGGTCTTGGGAATCACAATGTGTTTTCTCACGACCTTCGATTCTCCCCTTTTCTCGGGGTGAACTCTCTGTCTCATTCCCACCGATGACACTCCCACTCCGGTTCCACCGCGTGTGTGAGGCCCTACACTTGCCTGAGGAAACACGTGCGGGCGGTGTTTTCGTGTTCCTTCCTCCGCGTCTGTTGCTTCTAGTGCCGCCAGCGACTTTCTCGCCACCTCCCTCACGGCAGCCACTGAGTCATGCTTGGCTCTGGTTGCCCCTTGAACGAATTTCGCGCGGTGATCTCCGAGCGGACCTTCGACTCCTCGGAGGTCGACGAGGACGGCAAGAGAAGCGATCACCTCAAGCGCCGCCTCTCGTTCCTTCCAAGTGTATGCGCGACGAACCGGACAGTTCAGAACTTCAAGCACGGCACGTGCGACGGCAGGGAGACCTTTCTTGAACGTTGCGGAGATTCCTCTCGCCACCCCTGGCGCCGTCGCCACCACCATCTTTGGAGTAACGGTTTCATGTTGTAGCTCAGTGTCTCCGTGTGCGACGCAGCTACGCGCCATCGCTGCCATGGCATTGAACAGCTGCGCTCTTGTCGCTTCCGACCGACCGTTGCCGAGTGCTTCTAGCAAGGAGGCGAGTATTTCCTCGCTGTTCACAGTGAGCCTGGCGTGGTGTGACGCCTGTGCCAGATTTACGCCGGTGCAAAAATCCTGCGGACGGGTCAACGATCATGTCACGAGGGTGCAACTTTGATCAATGTATTCATACATGGTGTGATTCGAGGAGAGAGGATGCATGGATGTGGTCTGGGTGACGTTTTGCTCTACAGCAGTTTACCTCGCCGGACACAACCTTCAATAGTGGAGAGCACAGTAGCTCGTTAGGTCGTATTCCTACGAGATAATTGATGCGTTACCTCAGGAAACGGACAGACGCTCCAATTCGCAGGAAGTCCTGCGGCAGTGACCGACAATCGATCGAAAAAGGATGCGGCGGCGGCAGCATCTGCCAGCTCGACTACCGCTCGCCCCCCAGGCAGCAGTACCGCCTCCTTCGGCATAGGGTTGGCTATTCCGCCGCGTTCCGCCGCCTGCCCGATGGCGAGGCGGACGTCGTGAATACTGCAAAGACCTGTTTCAACTTCTACCGGAACACGAGGGGAAGGCGGAAGCACTGACGCCACGCAGCAGACACCCGCAGATTCCCGCACTAACTTCCTCTGCTCCCCGACAAGCCGTAAAAGGCGTCGAAATTGGACCATGTATTGGTCAACTGTGCCGTCCCGGAGGGCCGAAAGCATTACTGCCCCAATGCACAGCGCCAGTTCAGCGTGAAGGCTGGCCGTTTCGTCGTCCCGTATGCGATCCAACACGTACGAGACGATGCTAGCGTGGTGCCTGCTAGCGGCCCGCGGCTGGTCCCAGCAGAGCCAAGCAAGCAGGCGAAGGGTGTACCGCCGAGCCGCCAGCGAGCAAGCTGTTCCAACCCCGCGAGCAGCGCTGACAACTTGACCCACTTGCACGGAAGAAGCTTCTCGCACCATTGCTCTGAGCTCCCCGTACGCTACCCCTTCGGTACTCCTAGTTTCAAGCCTCTGTATGGATTCGAGCAGTTTTCTCTGCCATCTGTGCGCCCGCACTGTCGCTCCTTCGTGTTGGTCCCAGCCCATCGGTAGGCCTGGCGATTTTCCTCTACCGGTGGTTTCGTGTGTTGCGTTAGCGGCTAGGCGAAACAGTTTAGGGCTTGGTTTCGTGAGTGCAGGAACACGCGAGGATGTTGCTGGAAGCCCGCCCCAGGATTGGTTGAGCTCGGCTCTTTCAGATTCCACCGATGACAACGTTGCCTTCGCCTCATCGGGTGCCGCGGCCACACCGTAGGTATCTCGCCATCGTGGTCGTTGTTCCGCCGTAGGAGGGGTCTCGGCCAATACGATGTTCGTCGTTGGGGTTTCAGCCCAATCTTTCGATTCAGTCTGCGTTGCACCTGTCATCTGGAAGTCCGCGGATGGATTTCGAGGTTGAACGGGTTTCAACTCAAACGGACGCTGTTGCAGATGCATCGGGCAGGTGAGTGTGGTGGCTTCTGGAGCCGACTTCGGTCGAACGACAACAGTGCCTCCTCGCACGGTCAGCCCTTGACTATTGGCGGGAGTTCGACGTGGTGGTGACATCGAAGCTGCACGGCCGCAACCATCTGATCTGCGGCAGCCACGAAGCCTCTTCATGTGATGCTCGAAACGAGCCGCTGTACAGAGACCCTGTCCAAGAGTGTCTTTGTCTTCATCGCGGAGTAAGACACAGTCAGACCCAACGAAGAATCCGACAGCGAGTTTCAAGGCCCCCCGTGACTTCTTCATGCCTCGGCATCGCTGCAGTGGGTACCACCTCGCCGGGAGCTGGACAAGCTGGGTGTGGGCCATGATGTTGCCCTGCGTGAGAACTGTTTCTAGGGGAACCTCAACTCGACCCAGGTCGATGTAGTGGAGGTCTCCGTCGGCATCATCATGATCGCGTACCAGTATGTTGATTCGTCCGCTTAGAACATCTTCCACAGATTGGACATCCAACGGAAACACAAACTCGGCGTCCCAGACTGGGTCGACGGTGTGCTTACGGACCTCTGTAGACTAGAAAACGCGGTCGGTGTGTTCAGTTGTTCGCAGCATTGCGTTCAACAGCAGGAAGGCGCGCATGGGAGGCGGGACGAATTTCACAATGGTAAGAGACGAGTGCAGGGCATTGCCTCGGTGGATTCTGCCCCAGGATATGCGGTACTTGATCCCGATCCTTCACAAACGGGCGCGATGTGTGGGTTCAGCACGTAGATGGTGGAAGCTTCCCCGACACCCCAGTGGCCCTACGTTACTGCATAGCAATTCCAGGAACATTTGCAATTTGTGTCGCTTCGTAGAGACAGCAGAGAACCACGTTTTTTCACAACAGCGTGATGGTATGTTGACAACTACACGTTTCGCGAGTCAAGCACCACGCCGCTTGGTTTCCCCATGCATTATTTAGTCCCCACAGAGTGTGGTACATGTGGTGCTGTGCAGGGAATGTACTGAAGGTCAATCTGACCACTACTATATGCCTCTGGTCGAGGTCGCGTTTCCTTCTTGTTCCGGCCTTCACCGACCCATGCTCACGGCAGGACACCTACACTAATTATTCCTTAAGCAAACAGCCTACTGTGTCTTATTTGTAACCGCAAAGATATTTTCCGTGTGACTTACGGGAGTGGTGTTAGACTATGTAAATATATGGCACGTTGGGTTTTGGCTAGCGTTCAGCGGGACCTTGTCTCGGTCGCTGACAGCGATGCCCCTTTTTCTCACTCTGGAGCACTGAGACCAGCATTCATTTTCTTGTTATCGTAACGTGCGGTGCATTTTCACGTGCTCAATTCTTTTGGAGGTCACGAGAAAATACTGGGTTTAACTTAAGCTGGTTGTCATTCCATTCATCCATTCCGCAAGCGGATGCCTTGGCTTTCTGAGATCCCCGCCGACGCCCGTTTAGGTCCTTTCCCTTCAAGAGACATCTCCTCGACGGCCACAGCTTTCCGGTCGTGAAAAAGACCCCTCTCTCCACGCACCAGCATGCACCAGCATGCATTGCATTTGCAATTCAGAGAAAACGAATGCTTTTTTGTCCCGTGTGTACGCCCACCCGCCGGTACAATCTATCCGCGTTGTGGCTACCGAGGTCCGTCTGTCGCGCGGACGAGCCACCCCGCCCAAAAGTATTGATATTGTGGAAAACATACCAGGGCAGACTAAACGTCGGGCTGCGGATTCAAACAGATGGAGGTAGAGATAAAAAAGCACTGCTTCACGTAACCATATCTTGAGGATGTTGTCTGCAAGTTGTAGCAGGCGACGAAAGACGCCCAGAAGGGCGGTTTTTTCATTTCATCAATGAATCTGAAACAACCCCAAAATGCCGGGAGTGCAACCTCGACTACCTGTATGCGTACGCATTCAGCCGTACCTGAACACGCCTGTCATGCTTCAAGTCGACATAGCCACTTTCGGTGGAGCTGACCCACAAGAACGTGACAGGGTCACTTGTCCCGGTCAGGAGGTCGGACACCAGCAGGTTTTTGCCTTCGAGCACCTTGACTGTGACCCTTGTGCGCTTTAATAGCGGGTCTGTGGGCGCCACATTAGAGCGTCCACGGGAAAGGCACGTCCGTAGCAGGTTTATGAACTACACATTAACATAGGCCAATACGCGGTGCGCTGCAATCACGAGACTACAGCAGTAGTCTGGGCTACAGTACACGAAATTCGACCTACAGTATAATTCCCACGCATATAATGCACGTACTTACCTATGTTCCTTCTTTTGGTGCATGTACAGCAGTACCCATCCAAGCGTCTCGGACACAAACGACCTACAGTATCGCGTCTTGTATGGGGTGACCCACTCGCTCACCGTCTGTTCCAGCTAGCGGCGAGCTGAAGTGATTGTGAGAAAAATAGCTCGGTGCGAGCGCGGACTTGTGATCACCTCGAACCAAGTCGATGCGAGAGGTAACACCGCCCGCCCGGAAGGTCGGCAGTTTTTGGCATGGCGCGGTTCGGGTTTCCGGTTGACGTTGCTGGGTAGCTGCCTGTGGCATCGGGATCCTATTATGCGAGAAGAACTCGCACGTTTTCTTCCCCGGTCACCCCTTGGCAGGTGCGCACCAAGACCACTATTACTGTAGACTACACTGTTCCACGATGCAACAGGTCTGAAAGCCCGTTGTGTGTATGTACTGTATGTAGCTAAATGTAGTTTGAAACGGCACAGGTTATGCCGCATTTCGCGTGTTGTGTGCTGTGTACGGTGTCACGGGCGCGGGCCGAACATAGAGGCGAAACATATTGGCACCAGTGCGAGTTTGGAGATTGAAACATTGTGGCTTGACAAATCTGTCATTGAGGATCTCCTGGCAGCAGCTGTGCACATATTCTTGTCTCGACAGATGCCTGTTCAGTAAAATCGGGTCGACCAACAACAAACGTAGTTACAACAAAAAAAAATTCAATTCGATTAGACTCTAACATCTAGTCTAATCCATGTACATCGTCAAGCACAATAATATGTCTAGTCTAGACTATTTGAACCCCTATCTTTACAAAAAAATCGTTCCGGTCTCCGCTCAGTACCTTCCCTGTTTATATCCGGACTGGCCCAACTGACCCGGACGCCTTCCGTAGTCACGAACTACCTACAGCACTGTGTAACTGCCTCGAGGGTGCTTGACCATTTTAACACAACGTGGTGCGATCATCCCCCTTGCGCGGAGTGAGGGTTCTCCACCCCGCACAACATGATCTACTCGACCACCATTATGGTTACCGCCAAAAAAAAAACGGAGGTAAAAAAAAAAAACGGTAACCTGGTTGCCGAGTTCACGAAGTGAATTGGCTTGTTTTACAACGTCGTTGCCAAGCGACGAAAACACAACCCCGATGCCAAACACCGAGGGGGCGGCTTGTTTTACAACGTCGTTGCCAAGCGACGAAAACCCAACCCCGATGGCAAACACCGGGAGGGCGGGTTGTTTTACAACATCGTTGCCAACCGACGAAAACCCAACCCCGATGGAAACACCCCGGGGGGGGGGGGGGGGGGGGGGGGGGGGGGGGGGGGGGGGGGCAGCGGCTTTTTCGAGTTTGCAGTGTGACGCCTTCGGGAGGGCGGCGGTAACATTTGTATTCTTGTCAATATTTGGGTACTTTCTCTTTGGCGTCATCATCAGCTACAGGTGGAAGACGTATTGTTCAAAGAGTCGCTTTCCACATGACACACTGACTGTTGTTTCGTCCCTTTTGGTGGGCACTGTTTGCTTTTGTCTCTGCTGACTTTTGGCTAAAACACGAACGATAGTATCCCCACTGCCCACCGAATATGCACCAGCACACAAGCACGCGTGGTGGAGACAGACTTACAAAGGTAGCACTACAAGGGAAAAGTCAGAAAAAGAGCGTTGCCCCGTTTCGAGGAATCCAAAGGGGTTACTATCGTGGCTGACAACGCAAGGGCTTTCAGCGGATGAAGGAATACCGCCTGAGTAGTGTCGGGAGTCAATCGGTTGTACTGGTGTTAAGGAGTGTGGCTGCTAGCATGAATAGGGTACATCATATTCTTGATAGGATGCGGGTCGGTCAGGAGGTATACCCTTCTGACCCCTACCCCCTTAGAATTGTCTACTCTGTGTACCCCCCTGAGATGAAGTTGGATCCCCACTTCATCCCAGACCTTTNNNCTGCATCGGCGGCCCATGAAGTGATTTCTGTGGCGGATACCCTCTGCATGGAGCGTCCTGAGTTGCCGGCCTTGTGTAGTGGGGCCCGAGATGACAGCATGCTTCCCACGTCTGCTACCACCTCTACTGCATTNCAAAAGCTATTTTGCCTGCATCGGCGGCCCATGAAGTGATTTCTGTGGCGGATACCCTCTGCATGGAGCGTCCTGAGATGCTGGCCTTGTGTAGTGGGACCCGAGATGACAGCATGCTTCCCACGTCTGCTACCACCTCTACTGCATTCATGCCGGCGTACCGGCCGATGTCCGCGGATTTTCCTGTTGTGCTGTCCGATTTGACTCCGCTTGCATCGACTTGGAACGCGATGTGTGCACACAAATTGGGTGTCAGCCGCCCCACCAGCCTTCCCTCCATTTTTCGAAATCACATGGCACTTTTTTTCCGGGAATCGTTCACCCTCAAAGCATTTGAATTGGAAACCTTTCAACAGCGCAAACCCACAGCGGTCTTTGCTCGCACTTCGGCACCAGTTGCGGAGGAACGCCGTGCTGCTCTGCGTGTCTTTTGGTCGGAAAACCTCGTGTCTCCATGCAACACGGGCCCTTTTGTGCTAGCTTCTACTGCTGTTTGTGCGTGGCATGGTGTGCTTTTGGACGCTTTTTCTGCTTCGTTGGATCCGCTTTAACCTCGTGTGCACCAAGCTTTTATCACTGGGCGTATGCTATCTTGTGAATATCTCCGCCTTTCGCATGGACCTTGGCTTGCTCTTTCCGAAGTTGCACCCGGCTTTACTGCTTCTGCTGCTCTTGGTGCTGCTGCCTCAACTGCGGTTGGTTATCCTACATCTACTGTTTCTGGCCCTGCTGCCCTTTCCAAAATCGATCGTAGCTACCCTCTCTCTGGCCCTGTTCTTGTTAACAAAGAGGACACCATGTCAAGCAGCAACGTGGAACTCCTGGGCGACAATGTGGACTTCCTGGACTACGAACCCGAGGGCAAGGCTCCCACCGCAGAGCAGTTTCCAGCGGCGAGTGCAGAAGACGAGAGCCCCCCCATGTCCATGGTGTTCACCGTCGATGATTTGCTGGACAACATCGCCACAGCAGATCCGGCGGAATTGGAGCGGGCCTACAACACCGGACGTGTCTCTCTGGAGGATATCGTAGAAGCGGCCCATCTGTCGTCCGATTCCCCCCTTTTCGTTCCTCCTTTCTCGCTCCCGCCGGAAGACAGATTAATCCTCTTGCCCCACGACGAGTTTAAGGCGTACCAACGCTTGAACGAGATGTGGTGCGATGGTCTTGCCGGGAAGATAGCAGAGGCGGAGGCGCGAGAGCAGGCGAAGCGCGAGGACGCGGAGCGCTTGGCGGAACGGGAGGCTGCTCTGGCCGCTGCGGCGAGGAAGCAGGAGGAGGAGCGTGAGGCTGTTCGGGCTGCTGCGGCGAGGAAGCAGGAGGAGGAACGTGAGGCTGCTCTGGCTGCTGCGGCGAGGAAGCAGGAGGAGGAGCGTGCGGCTGTTCTGGCGGAGCGTGAGGCGTATCTCCAAGCGGCTAGGGCGAAGCAGGGGGCGCTCCGATCGCGGCTGAAGGAGCTGGAGCCCCGCCACCAGGACCCGTGAGCAGCCCCCCACCCCCGTCGCCGTGTTATCGTCCCCCCCCCCACGCAATCCCAGGTGCACCTTGGTTCCCATCGTACCGCCTCGCCGCACGAGAAGGAGCGCGAGGTGGCGGCGTCTCCGACGAACGAGCAGGAGCGGAAGAGGACAGCGACTCCGGAGTTTTCGGTGACTTTGGGTCTTCCGGCTGGTGCTGAAGACGGGGCATCGTTTGCGGCGGCAACCACGGTGTACGAGTTCCACGTGGGAGATACAGCGTTCCTGTCCCGCCCGCTGGAGATGCCTGCAGAAGGTGTCACCTTCCACGACGAAGATAAATTGGCAGCTCTTTTTGCATGGGCTGGCATCAAACAACTTGTCCGTGCACAATTCCCCCCACCGCACACCGTTGCTTTCGGGCACATCTACCACACACCGTACCTCGCGAAACTTCCGCCTTCTTCGCGGCAGTCCGTGTTCCAGCTGTTGTTCGCTCTCCGTCGTGCCACCTTTCATGAAGGTCCTCAAGGAACGTCGGTGGTGACCCAGGAGGGAGGACTCCAGCTGCCTCTTGCTCGGGCTGCTTCGACCAACGACTTCAAGCACGATCTACAAGCCCCCCGGCAGGCCTCTTCACGCCCTGCACATGGTTCTGGAGAGGACAAGGACTTCAGTAGGTCGGCGGCTCCGGTGTCCAAGAGCTGGAAGAACCGTTGGGGCGACCGGGATTCGACGGCCAAGAGCGGGACGGACGACCACCACCGCTTCACCCAGTCTTCGCGAAGGCGCGGCGTCGGAGATAACAGGCGAGGGCGAACCGTGGGGAACCAGCCTACGAGGTCTTCGCCGGCGAGTCGCCATCGCCGGAGCAGGAGTCGGAGCGCAGAGCGTCAACAGCGCACCAGTCCTTCGTCTAGGCGTGGGCGCAGCCGGAGCGGAGACCGTCGTGGGAGAAACACGCCTCCGTCTAGGCGTAGCCGTAGCCGGAGCCAGAACCAGAGCGGGGACAATAGCAGGGCGACCAGCACTGACAGCAGTCGCGGTGGGAAAGGGCGACGGAGGTCAGGCCACGGTAACAGGCAAGTGATGTATGATCGAGGTGATTTTCGTAGCTCTGGGTTGTTGGGGGAAAACAAGGATGCTTCAGAAGACGGTTCTCTCTGTTCTTCACCGCTTGCTCTACGCCCTCCCGCTGATGTAGGCCAACCGACCAGGTCTTCTTTGGCTTTCAAACTTGCCAACATGCAACTTCGTGAACGTTCAGCCGCTGTGAAAAGCCATGCCCCTGCCCATGCCGTTATGGATCATCCCACATCTTCCTTGCCTTTGGACGAACCTGTTGAGTCACCACGCCATGCTGCATCACACGCCTCGACTTCGGCCTCCCGTACTGAAATGCTGTTGGAACAAGTACTCACTCTCCTGCGAGCAAATCAAGTAGTGGATGCTGCTGCCGACGCGAATGTACAACCTCCTGTGCCCCCCCACGCTCCTAGCGTGCCACCACCTGCCCCATCTTCTTCCCCACCAACGCGTCCGACACCGATGCAAGACCACGCTTCGAGCTTTTCGGGAGCTCCTGTGGGACGCGATGTTCGTGCCGAAACCGCTGCCAGGACCACGCCAGCATCATCGTCATCAGCCACGAGGTCGGCGACAGTACCGGTCGAGCCTGCGGTGGCACAGTCAGCGTCGACAGCCCCAGCCCTGTTGCAACAGCCTTTGGTGGTATCGCCCCCCCCCCTCCAGCGTGCGTCTGTTCTGATTGATCCTGACTCTGCAACCGGCCACATCGTCGAGCCACCGAGTCAAGCGGCATCACCGGTGCCACAGGACGATGCTGGGTTGCCTTTGTCTTCCACGGGAGCGAGAGCGAGACAGGAGGCTCTGCACGCTGCGGACGCCGCTGCAGCGGAGGCCGACACCATCCGCATTCAAGACAAGATGGACAAGCTGAAGCCGGAACAACTTGATAGTGTCACACGCTTGCCCCTCGGTCCTGATCCTGATGAATTTGCTCGCTTCGCGTCTAGCTGCAAGGGTGTGGTCACAGAGATCCTCAACAAAAGCGACGTCAAGCGCAAGCAGACTTTCAATTCCTCCACCTGGGTCACCGGATGGCTTCCGTTGTTGCGCAAACGTGTCCGTGCTGCTGTCGTTGAAGGCCAAACCACCAACCGTGCCACTCTGGAATTTCTTGATGCCACCTTCCTACAGGTAGAAAACCATCTGCGCAAGGAACCGGCAGGGCCCTCGACGTACGCCTTCTTCATCCAGAAATTGGCGGCCGCCTGGGACACTCAAGACAAGAGCTCGGGGATTGATCGTCTTCGCAGTTTTGGCGTATCCAACGGCGAGACTTACGGAGAATACATCCGTCGCTATAAGGCTCTGGCCATGACCGTCATGGTTTCCCACCACGCGTTCAAGCCTTCGGATGCGCAAGTGCAGATAGCTGTTCGAGACTCCATGTTGAAGCAGTTTCCGGTAGTGTCTGGGCAGGTGTACAAGGATGAGCAGCTCTCCATGGAAGCCCCTTTTGGGCGACATGCTTCGTGTCTGGATGATATGTGGGATGTGTTGGACAAGCGTGCGTTCGCGCACACGCCGGCGGTACATGGAGATGATTTCTTTTCGGTATCTTCCACGAATGCTAGGAGTTCGTCTGCTGTTTCGCGTGCTGTAGCTTCTTCGGCGTTGCGTTCGACGGTGACCCCTTCGTGGAGCCAAGGTTCTTCGGCCGCCGTGATGAGTGTTGACCCTCTACCTAATGATGATCGGGACCCTTTTCTGTTGCACTACAGCGACTGGCCGTTGCAAGGACACTTCCAAGAGGTGTACAACGTCGCTAGTGAGATGGCTCTAACCAAGAATGATCCGCCATTGTTCACCCCCTTGGTCTCGGCTGAAGAGCGCCGCAACGCGCTTCGACTGTACAAGGGCAAGTGCCTCAACTGCTTGGGAGAAGACCACTCCTTCAAATCCTGTAATCGTGGTTTCGTGAACGCCACCGGCCTGCTTAACAATGACATCAAGTTCTGTATGGAAAAAGATCCCACCCTTTGGGGTCGGTGGAAAAAGCGCATGACCTCGTATAGACGCCCTACAGGACGCAACCCACATCGAAATCACCCCTTAGGACGCGCCCGCCGCTCATCTGACACATCGGACACGAAACAGTCCTCACACACAGAGCACTCGTCGGACGCTTCCACTTCGACAAAAAGGGGCTGGAGGGGTAAGAAATGACAAGCCGATGGCGGAGTTCAGCCGGTACTACCGTCAACAGCAACCACCGTGCACCCTTTTGGAGTCTCCCAAGATGTTCGTGTACAGCCTATTTCTTTGGATACTCCCCACGCTCCTAAATCACATCTAGTTTTTCGGCCCGCCTCCTCGTCGTCCGCCTCATCGCCTGCTGGTAATGGACATGACAGACCCATTTCGGCAGTACCTTTGTGGTGTGGGCGACAGGGAGGTAAGACGTCGAGCGGTCCATCCCTGCTCACCTCGTCGTCTCGGGTTACAGAAGGAACAAGAACCTCGTCTTCTACTATTCGTCAAGACTCTCCTGGTGTTGTCAGCCGGGCCTCTTCTCGGATCGCACACGAGCCTTCTTCTACACTCGTCGGGAACCCCGTCGATCCTCCTTCTCTTTCGCAGCTTTCGTTGTCTTCGACCGTCCGCTGCCCCCGTGTGACAGCACCTGATACGAATGCGTCTTCCTCTGCTGCCCACCACGTGCTGACTGCACCACTGCCATCGGGATCGGATGGTAGTGCCCACCATTCTGTGGAAGGTTCGGCTCCTTTGTCAAGGGGGAGTAGTCAAGAGCGCCCTGCGTCAATGATCAAACATCCGTCTGTTGCAGGAATGACTTCTCCTAACGAACGGGTCTCTAATAGCCGAATGGCCTCTGCTAACATTGACCCCGCCGGAGCCGCCGCCCTAAGGCCGCCCTCCGGATCACGGCGCGTTGCGACTTCGCCCGCTCCTGCCTCGCTTTCTGGGTCCTCCCCGTCGGAGAAGAGGACCCGTCCGCCTGGTCCACCCCCGCCTGTGCCTGGTGCCCGCCTTTTGCCCCTTCGCCCTGCACCGGCTCCGCCGTTTGATGACAAGTGCGAGTACGCTTCGGATGACGTCCTTCTTTTCTGGAAACCTCCGTCTGTGTTCTCGCAATGGACTCCTTCGGCTTTTGACGTACTGGGGGTACGTTATTCATGTGGTGAGCAATTTATGATGTCTGAAAAAGCGAAGTTGTTTGGAGATATGACGTCGTATGACAAAATTATGGCTGCAACAGATCCTAAGACACACAAGTTTTTGGGTCGAAATGTGCGTCCTTTCGACTATGCTGAATGGGAGCGTCGTCGTGAAGAGATCGTGCTTACGGGGTCGTACGCCAAATTTGCTCAAAACCATGACATGAAACATCATCTACTGGAGACGGGTACCCGCCTCCTTGCAGAAGCCAGCCCCTTCGATCGTGTTTGGGGTATCGGCATGTCTGCATGCTTTCCAGATGCTAGCGATTCATCCAAGTGGGCGGCTAGCGGTAAAAACTTGTTGGGAAAAGCTTTGATGGAAGTTCGACGCCTTTTGCGTGATCATCCCCTCTCTGGCGAAGATTTCCCCGCTTCCAATTCTCCCACGCCCCCCATTTCGCAGCCTCCTCTCCATGGACATCGACGCATTCATGAGGTTGCTACTGCTACAGGTTCTTCGCTACGGAAGGACCCGGGCGAAGACCCAGCTTGTCTACGTTTGGACGCTCCGGGGGACCATGCTCCTGGCGTTCATCTGGTGGCATCGACCTCCGCTTGTGCAGACCAGCCTCCTCTTCTCGAACATGGACCCGATCTGGTCGGCGGCACGCTCCTGTTGGACTCGGACTCATACACCACCCGGGTCCTGCTGCATGGAGGACCTACAGCCACTTCTCAACTCGCGCGAGTGGCGCTTCTGGACTCTGGGTCTCCTGCATCCTTCGTTTCCGACTCCGTGGTCACCGCCATGATAGCTGCCGGAGCCCTGACAGCTGGCAGCGTTCGTGTTTCGCCCTCTCGTCGTTGGGGTGGGTTTGGTGATGGACCCGCCCTTGTGACCACCCGGTCGATTCGTCTCACCGTTAATTTTCTCCATGGAGATAGAGCTACCGCTTCCTTGGCGGTCTGGGCCTGTGTTGTTCCAGACGCCGCCATGGGGCACGCCGTGCTTCTGGGTCCGTGATAGCTGGATCCGCTTCAACTCTCGCGTGTTCACCACCTTCCCCCAACCTGGACAGGACGGCCGGGATATGGGCGAGCTCACGCTCTCTCCGCGTTTTACAGCTGGCGCTTGCGTTTACGCTACACACGACGACGCTCCTCCCTCCTCGTTTCACCTTAAATATGCAGGGAGCTCGGGAATTTCTTTGGGGCCGGAGCCTGCACTCGTTGAGGTGAACCTCGTTCGTTCTTCTGGCATGCCTGCGCTGATTGGAGAGTATCTGGTATCGTTCAAACCCGAAGTGGGTGCGCTTCCTTCCCCAGATGCCTTCGTTTCAAATGGTCTCCAGCGTATTCCCCTTGCAGGTTGTGCCGAGCTCGAGCCGGGAGACGTAATTGGAGTGTCTGCCGCGCCGCTACTACGAGTACCGGTGGAAACCCTGAAGGCGGCACCATCTTCGATTCCTACCGGCCCCACAACATCTACATC
>CACKRE030004794.1:78908-93482 GCA_902602495.3 Ectocarpus sp. CCAP 1310/34 | reverse complement strand
CCCTGTTGGAGGGGGGGGGGGGGGGGGAGTAACGAACGTCGGACGAAAAACTCGTTGTTGCTCCTTCTTTCTGCAGTTTACAAGCGTTGAGTTGGGTCGAAACTGATCGGCCATACTCGGACAGTGTACTGCAAAAGGCAGCCAACCGGCGGATGGCAATGAACGCCTGGCGCTCCACGTAGTGTGAAATTTCTAGTTGCAACTTTTGAACCTAGAACAGGCATTCCGGCGTTGCTGCGACGTTCCCGCCGAAATCATTTGTTGCGGGTAGTCGGTCCAGACAGACGACACATGCAAGATATGCGCGGGTAACGCACGTGCCAACACCTGCCGCTGAGGGGGCAGACATACCAAAGACGTTTTTTTTCACGGACAACGAAGCGTTGTGATCTTCGACGCTCCCATGTGCAGAGACTACCGTATTTCCCGTCGGTCAGCTGGCAAAAAAACGTGGTCGGCGTCTACAAGAAACCAAACACGTTGCCCGCACACGCACTTGAGTTCCCGAGCGGTCGCTATGGCCGCCGCCCGCGATCCTTCCACCTCGAGCAGCACGATCCCGTAGCGCAACTCAGACCGCGCCAAGGCCCGGACTTGCAGCACCGCGCGCTCCCCGGTCTCCACGCGCTCCGTCTCCGCCTCCCGGCCGTTCCGATTGATCTCGGCCGTGAGCATGCCGATCACATCGTCGAGGGAGGCGCCGCTGTCCATGGCACCGCCGCCGCCGCCTCCGCCGCCGCCGGCAACGGTAACGGTACCGTCCGCGCCACGGAGGCGCTGCTTCTTCGTACCGACGGCGAGCAGGCAAACCCTGTGGTCCGGCGCGCCTTCCTCGGGGTCGTCGTCGTCGTCGCCGTCGTCATGCAGCTTTACCCGTCGTGGTTGGCGTGCACCTCCCTTCGCCCTAGCCTTCGTCGGCCCGGGAAAAGGCTTCGCCGCGCGGGGCGGGGCGGCGGTGGCGGCGGAAGGCGGGCGGGCCGTCGGCAGCGGCGGCACAGGGGTCGGCGTCGCCGCGACGGAAGAGACGGCCACACTACTGCTGCTGGCGGGAAGCAGGGACTGCTTGTTGGCTTGAAGGGTGGTCGGCGGCGCGGAGGACGGGGGCGGGGGCGAGAATGGGTTGATGCCCGAGCTGCCGAACTCGATGCTGCCGCTGTCGGGGGCGGGGGCGGCGTTGTGGTCGTCGTCTCCTGCGTTTCCCGCGAACGGAAGAGCCGTGCCCCACTGCATCTGCGGGCTTCTCGCGTTGGAGGACGGTGGCGGGGTCACTGCGAGTGCCCCCTTGTAGAGGTCGACGAAGCCGTCCTCGTCGTGTGCCATCGCTTCGGCCGTCATCGCGGAGGGAGATACCCCCGAGGACGGAAAGTCGACAACGGCTTGGCTGGTCGTGGACGGCAGCATCGCTATCGGCTGTTACCCT
Source organism: Ectocarpus sp. CCAP 1310/34 (assembly GCA_902602495.3). Lineage (NCBI taxonomy): Eukaryota > Phaeophyceae > Ectocarpales > Ectocarpaceae > Ectocarpus > Ectocarpus sp. CCAP 1310/34. Next base: position 92,062 of record CACKRE030004794.1, on the reverse strand, counting down.
TGGGCTGCTTCTGTTTCCGCGCTCGTTGGGGTTCCTTTGTGCGAAGACCACAGCAGTCTGGTTCGCGCTCAGCACTCGGGCGGGCCCGTTGCGAGATCTCCCGCGCAAAATATTCTTCGCGTGGGAATTGGGCCGAGAACATTGCACGGCGGTGGGACACACACGATGTCATTGAGTCACAGCGAGTCGACAGCCAGTGCGAGCTGGCTCTCGTCGCGTTGTTTTTTAATTGACTGCTGTACTCAAAACGTTAGTCTACCTAACACGTCTGATACGGCGTCCGGCACTGACAAGAGGCTTCTTCCGCTCTGTTGCAGCCCTTGCCGTAATCGGCAGTTACGAGAATCTCCCGCGCCCTTCTGCTGCGATACATAACATTTATTGTTCTGGACCTGGACATCGGCTGCGCTGCTATACCTGTGTTGGTTGACAGCGTACTTGCGCGATACATATAAGCAGGTCGTCGATTTCAGCTGCTTCATTTGACATTTTCACCTCACCGTTTGGCTGTCGCTACAGTACTACACATTGACCCCTTGAGCAGATGCCACACATGAGCAACCTGCTGGAAACTGCGAAGAGATCAGGGCACGCGGCAGCCGATGGACCTATGTTTTTGGGTAGACTTTTACGCTTCGTCCCAATATATTGATTGCTGTTGTTGGTATGTCTAGAACTGACCCGCCCCAGCTCCGTTTCTTTATTCGTCGCCAATGTCCACCAGAATTCCATGACACAGACGATGCAGTAAATGCAGGGTCCACCGCGGAGCGATCTTGTGTCGCCTTTGTTTTTCACGAAAATTTGATGGTAGACTATTCCTACAGAAAAAACGCTCGTAGGTGCAGTAGTGCTGCTGTGAGTGCGCTCGATCCGCCACGGTTTGTACGATATTTCTTTGGTGTATCCATGTGCATAAGGTGTGTGCGTATACAGCAGTAGTAGCGGCATTGCTGGTTGCGAATGATACCCACATGATCGGGCGCAGATCCAAGTTGCAGACTAAGTCTGTAGGCGGGCTTCTTCTGGTTTCGACTCCATGTGACGAGCGGGCAACCATTGTTTTGTCTACTGCTGCAAGCGTAGCCTGCTGTGTGTTGTACGGCAGTAGGCCCTTTGCTTCTGCACTACTGTACAGAACACATACTATGTACTGCTGCTACTTCTGTAGATGACCATGCAAATCTACAGCGAACCAACAGCGGCGTAGGATCAAAGATCCCAATGCCTGACGTCTCTTACGGCGCAGCCTCCGCAGCGTAGCATTCAGCCATAAAGAGTTGCCGCAAAAAGCAGCATGTTTACCGATCCGTCGCCAGTGACCAAGACTAGCGCGCCTGCACTAGAAAAAATTACCAGCCACATCGACACCTGAGTGAGGTATGGGATGTCCTTTGTGTGCCTACAGCAAAAGTATGCCTGCTCAGCACCGTCTCACGCTGCCTGCCGCAATACAAAAACAGCGACGTGCGGCGCAGCGTTGTCAAATATCTCAAGCACATCATCAACAACGCCCACACCATCCATCTGCTGCCTCACGGCTCACCGAGTGGTGACCCCGCGCGCTCTGCTCAGACGACGGTTGTTGAGGTTGACGGAGATGTGGGCTCACAATTCCTCCCGACTCCGATGGCGGGTGGTGGCGGAGCTCGTTGCTCGATCTTCTCTACGTGCTAGCCTAATACTAGCAGTGCTGCCACCCGCCCTCTCTGCTTGTTTTCTGGCCCACTGCTGTATTGCACGCGGTCGTCAGACCTAGGATCTACAGTATACTCAGCCAGGGAGATAGAGAGGGGTAGCAGGGCCAAGGGGAGAAGAGACGAGGGATTCGTCACTGGTTGGTAGGAGACTTTCCATGTGGACACAAATCATTTGCTCCAATCAAAACATAGCTGGAGCGTATCCAGAGATAAAGCGAGAGAGAGCCAGTCCGAGTTTTCAAATTTCAACGTGCGTTTCTCAGCACTGATCACTGCAGTATATTTCTCATTTTTTCCGTCCGATGAACAGCAGTAGTGTCCCTTGTACTTCCAGGTTGTTTGTCTTGCATGTTTGATTGCTCAGCATCTTCATCAATATGAAGCCAGTTGTAGGTGGATTTGTGGCATATCGATCTGCATTGTGGCAACGCATTCATAACTAATCTTTGGCTATATTCTACACCTGGACGCCCCACGACAAACCGCATCAGGCCACCAGGAGGGCGAGGCAATACCCTGCCGTGGTACTCCTAGCAGCCAGACCCCAGGAAGCGTCAACCGCGCTCAACACTCAACCAACACGTGTGTCGACTCTACGAACTCGGCGGTATTTTTTTTTTCTGCACCACGGGTTGTATTTTCGTGTCTCTTCATCTCGGTCATCTGGCCTGTCCAAGCTGTCAACAACGACATACCCTCGTCCCTTCCCCCTGCTGCTCTCTGTGGCGGGTGCCACATCTTCACCACGACTCCAGCACACGACCCCCTGCGAGTTCTGCCTGTGCGTCTCGCACTCGCGGCAGCAGCAGCAGCAGCAGCAGCAGCAGCAGCAGCAGCAGCAGCAGCAGCAGCAGCAGCAGCAGCAGCAGCGAGTCCCTCTTGCAGGGAATACGTCCAACCAGAGCGCTTTCGATGCTCCACCCCATGACCACCAAGACTAGGAATGATCTAGAACAGGCTCCCCCCGCGACGATCGCCGCCCAGCAGGAAAGCGCGATGAGAGCCCCCTCGCCTCCGGCTTTGGCGGCGGCCCTAGGGTCATCGATGTCCCCCGGTGCAGCCGCCGCCGCTACCGCGGCACCACCAACAAGCCAAAGCATCCCGCCCCGGCCCATCCCGATCCCACCTGACCACGAAGCCCCAGCAGCGGAGAACGTTACGAGCGACAATCCGACGCCATCGCAACAGCTAGAGGAGGAGGAGATGGGCCGGAGTCAGAGGGACTCGTCGTCAGGGACCGGGGACAGCGGCAGCGCCGCCGGCGTGGCCGCGGCCTCGTACGGGTCGGCGCAGTCCTCGATGCCGCGCAACTTTAGGATCAGCCTCGACGGGTACACGCTGCGGGCAGATGGCGACGGCAAGTACGCCGCGTACCGCATCAGCGTCACCGCCGGGCTACACACCTGGCTCGTGCTCCGCAGGTGCGTGGCTTTGCGCCATGTACCTGCTGTGGGCGCGTTTTTATCATCGTGTTGTTGTCGTTATGTCGTTGTTGTTCCAGTACAGGCATTGATCTATTATATGTGCACGGGTTGCCCCACACAACTGGGTTCCAACCTTCCAACCTTCAAACGTTACAACCCCAGCAGGGAGTCAGTGCCCTCAACCCTTCGGCCCTCCCTGATGGGTAGGCAGGCTTGTGTCACCGTTCCCTCCCAAAACCCATTGATGTCCCGCAGCCCCCCCGTTACATGTTACCGTGAACGAATGGGTGGGACTTCTCTCAACTGCTGTAATGATAGCATAGCGTGCTGCCGCTGCATGCATGGTCGGCTTCCTGCGATGTACATCTGTGTGTCCTTTTTTGCGAACACAACTAAGAGTGCCTTCATAAACCCAGTCACGTCGAAGTTACGCCGACGTTTCCACACCCTCACCAAAACAACACACCGCACGTTCTCTCTCCCCACGCGAAACGCCTCGCTCAGCACGGATCACACGCGTATGGATTAGCCTGCTCTTCCCGTACTGTTCGCTCTAGTTGGTGGGAGTACCACGTGGACAAGCCCTCCCACGTTCCTTCCGAAGCATATACGTAGTTCTCCCAAGTGCAGTGCGTAACATGCCTGCATCTTCGATTCGAAACCAAACATCATCGGCGACTTCCGTAGCAGACCCTTCGACTTCTCTTGTGTCTCGAACAGGTGGTCTTCCTGTGTTTGTATTGTTGTCATATATAAGACCTTTAGATAAACGATTGAGGGTGTCCAGTGCCATTAAAAATGTAGATTTCGGGACAACTAACGGTGTCCAAGGTCGGGAAAAAAATCGGGGACAACTCCAACTGCTGCTGCTCCTGTAGATTTCATGGGAATCCGGAATCAATCCTTCGTTTTTTCCCGACACTCTTTTGTCTGCAAGTAGATTTTTCGTATCTTCAAGAATGCCCTTCCGATATGTCTATTTTTCAGTTCCATTCTCAACCAACTGCGCTCGGTCACCGGATGGTCACCCAATAATTCATTCTATCAAACAGGGCACGCCCCTCCTCTGATACATTCGCGTGCGCGCATGTGCGTGTGGTCCGGTGACAAGCCCCCGCCCCCCGCCCCGCGCTGCAGGTATCGCCAGTTCCTCTCCCTGCACACGGCGGTATCGGAGCACCTGAAAACGGAGGACATGCCGCACCTGCCCGGGAAACGCCTCCTGGGGAGCAGCGTCGACCCATCATTCGCCGAAGCCCGGGGGCTGGCTCTCCAGGTATGTGCGCGCCGTGTGATGAGTTGGCATCAGTCCCGTCTGGGCTGTTGTGCTGTTTGTGTTCGGCGCAGCGGTAGGTGACGCAGATCGCTGGTCAGGAAGACAATTCATGTTCCCGGGGAGAGGGGGACGGGCGCAGATGGACGTCCTTGTATTTCGAAATGAAAGGTATCCCTGTGCTAGTCATGTGCGTGGGATACTTTGGAGTGAATGCGGCCAAAGTGGCTGTCCCAGTTCGCGAGGATTCTTTGTTGTAGTCGCCTCAACTACAGGTGGCCTTTGCCGCTCCTTGTGTAGAGTGTACAATCTGCGTTGGAAGCGATCATACGTCTTTCGTTTTCCAGCTCCGTTGTCGGCGCCAGTGCGAGGCTTTCGGTGCACGTTCGACGCACAGATGGGGATAACCCAGGTTCTTCTGTTTTTGGCAAGTTACATGCAATCGAAGAAAGACTACCCATTCGAGACATGGCCACAGCAGTCGAGGAATGCGCTGAAATCTTTTCAGTGAGTGGAAGGAAACCGACTTGGGACTGAGCTGACTTTGTAAGGGTGTTATAGCCCATCCACTGAATTACACCAGTCATAGCATTTATATACAAAAGCATCTGTCTATAATAGGTACATTTTGCACCCCCTGTAGTTATCTCCTGGGTCAACGACAAAGTTTCCTTTGAATGCAAACGACAGGGAACGGTATAATACCGGGGGGGGTATTTCAGGTTACACCAAACTGCTATTCAACACAAAGAAGTCACGCGGGAATCGACCCGACGCCCATCGCTGATTGGCCAAGACCACCGGGTAACGTTTTCTGGCGGCCCAAGCGGAGGCCGGTGGCCCTCTCCACTGCTAAAATGCGTTGTTTTGTTCGCTTCCGGGAGACCCGAATCCTAGCATTCAGACTCACGAAGTTGTGCCCAAATACAAATTGAAGCCACCCTACCCACTGCCTGCTATTGCGAGACCGATCTCTTGCGCGAAGAGTAGGGAGTTTGCGGACGAGTCTTTGATTTTGGTCGTGGGGGTCGGGAGCAGGTTTGAAATCGAGATGTGAACTTTGTTTTCAAATTACTTGCGAAGACCGGATTGCCTCTCTCTGGCCTTTTTTGGGCGTTTTCAAGAAGTCATGCAGGGGAAGGGCGGGGCAACAAAGCAAAACGAAACAAAACAACACAAAAATGGAAGGAACATCATGCGTGACCTTCCTTTTGTGTGACCCCGGCTGATACGTCAGGCTATACGCCGAAAGGCGAGAAAATCGATGCCAGAATAGATGGGACGAACACACACATACATATACGGACGTCACGCACGTGGCCGTTTACCCTTGTTTTGTTCTCGAGAAGTTCTACTCACTACGTTCAGACATGCACCAGGAACTCACGCGTCGCCCGTGAGTCAGCACTTGCCGGATTACTCTGCTCCGCCGAAGCTCATTCTTCCATAAGCCATGAAACTGGAGATCGCTATTGATGGCACGCTTTGCCATCACAGTAGTTGGTCCGTCTTTCGTGCGCAAAGAATATGAAAGAGGCAAAACACACTGCTATACACCACGCCTCTTGCTGGCACGTGGCTCCTGTGGCATTTAGACTGGGCACACGCCCAACATCACACTCTCACTTACATCACGTGGATGCAAACGCAGGTCGTCACGGAACCTTGTGGATGCGCCCCTACTCCGGGCTATTGCTTTCGTTTGAATTCCGTTTGCCGGGTAGGTAGGCTGGCCCTGAGAGGTGTAGCATGCTGCGCTGCGCAACGCGTGAGCCTTTTCCTTCTGAGCGGCGGAAGCGGTGTGTGGTGTCGGTCGTCGTGTTTGAAAAAGTTGAACTACAATCACCACAGAGCGTGTGTCGTGAGGTGCTGTCCAACGAGCGACAGGTACTTGTGCAAACAATACTTGCTATTTCCTTTCGCCTGCCACTCTCTCTCGTGTTTCTGCCGCGTGTTCGGGTTCCTCCTGGCGCACGCCCAAGTTTTTTGTGTCGTTTGCAGAGTCCTTATGAAGCCCACGGGGTATCCATATCACACGGGGCGCTTGGTCAGCGAAGTTTCTCAGAACCTGTTGCTCGAAAAAAGGAAATGAGCAAGATCGAATGATTGGATCTTTCCTGCGGTCTTTGGGGGAAACCGGAAGAAAGGGAAAGACGAAATTCCTAGAGATTCCTTCGAACGTCAGTCCCTCAGGGTGACGAAATATATCAAGCTAGAATCAATACCAAAATTTGATGTTCGCAAAATCGGTACTTTCTCGCCAAAGCTGTTCCCCACACGGCTCTTGAAGCATCTTCTCGCTGACGCCATCCGCGCCGCCGCAGGTGTATCTTCGCCAGCTGGTGTGCGTGAGCGCGGCGTGGCGCGTGCCCCAGCTCACGGGCTTCCTGGACGAGCGCGCCTCAATGATGGGCGTGCAGACCCAGATCGGGGAAGTGCTGGACCAGATGGACCGGATGAGCAGCCTGTGCGTGGACCTCCAGCACCAGGTGGGTTGGAGAGGAGGGGGGGGGGGGGGGGTNNGGGGGGGGGGGGGGGGGGGGGGGGGGGGGGGGGGGGGGGGGCGTCTTCCTGCTCTGCGGCAATCCCATCCCATATTTTGGAACTTGTGTGTCATGCTTGTCTGTAGTAAGCGTGTTCATAGAACACGTTGCGCCGGTGTGGTTCGCCTCTCCCGACCTTCGTTTGCTGTGACCTTCACGCGGCCTTGAAGGAGGAGAATGGCACACACGCCGCAGGAGGGCGGCGCGTTCCTCGGAAAAGAGACACAGAGCAGAGTAGGAGTGTAGGAGTGTAGGAGTATACCTGGAGCTCAACACGAATACACCGAACTCGACCAAACAGGGCCGCACGTCTAGTGTCGCCCGCGGCGGGCGGTGAACGTTTGTCGTCGTGGACACCCGCTCAGCACCGCCACGTATCACGAGCGATTCCCGACCAGCTGCTTGTACGTCTCTCCCTTTCCTCTCCTCCCCCCNCCCCCCCCCCCCCCCCCGCGCGCAAGCAGCTGAGCCTTTCTCAGATGCAGGTGCAGGGCCAGAACGAGCTGATAGAAAACCTGTGCCGCAGGCTTCAGCAGGTGGAGCAAGACAATGCAGCCCTCTCTACAGCAGCAGCCGCAGCGGAGGCGGCAGCAGCGGAGGCGGCAGCAGCGGTATCCGCCGGTGATAATGGCGTTACAACTACAGCGGCGGCGGCAACTGGAGCGGAAGAGGGAGCAGCAGCAGCAGCAGCAGGAGCAGCGGCCGCCGACCCCGCCGCCGCTCCGCCGAGGAGACGGGCGTCGACGGGGCCAACCATGTACGGCGGCTCGTACAATAGCGGGGGCGCAGACCAGACGGCGGCGTACAGCCTCGGTTCGGGCCCCGGGATCATGCGGCGGATGAGCTCGATCTCTTTTACTACCGGCGGCATGGCGGGGTCGGCCGCAGCCGGGTTCGGGGGGACGTCGGTCCCCTCGGCGGCCATCGACATGTCGGACTTGAACAATCTGGTGGGTGGGTTGGAGGTTGGGTAAAATCCTGTCGCTAACGTGTGTTGGAGTTTTACAGTTTTCCCCCCCGGTGTTTACCATCGGGGTTGGGTTTTCGTCGCTTGGCAACGACGTTGTAAAACAAGCCGCCCCTCCCGGTGTTTGCCATCGGGGTTGGGTTTTTGTCGCTTGGCAACGACGTTGTAAAACAAGCCCCCCCCCCCGGTGTTTGCCGTCGGGGTTGGGTTTTCGTCGCTTGGCAACGACGTTGTAAAACATAGCCAATTCACTTCGTGAACTCGGCAACCAGGTTACCGTTTTTTTTTTTTTTTTACCTCCGTTTTTTTTTTTTTGGCGGTAACAATAATGGTGGCCGAGTAGATCATGTTGTGCGGGGTGGAGAACCCTCGCTCCGCGCAAGGGGGATGATCGCACCACGTTGTGTTAAAATGGTCAAGCACCCTCGAGGCAGTAACACAGTGCTTACAACTGTGTCTGGAAGTGAACGCACCAGAAAATAAAGTAATTCATACGCAGCTGTCATCCGTACGCAAGGAAGTAAGCACAAGATGCCGAACACCCTTAGCAGGATGCAGCGCACCCTTCATGCGACTCGCCGAATATCTCACGGCGCTTCGCGCTTGGTGATGTGAGAGCCTGGTCCGGTGAGAACCCGGCGTGCTCCGTCCCGGCTTTGTAGGGATGCGAGGTCAATGGTCTAACGACTACGGCATGCACGACTATGAGTACACCCCCCCTTAGTTGGGTTGGGGTTCGGGTGTGCTCCTTAGGATTCGTTGGTTTTGCGTCTAGGTGGGACATGTTTCGGTTTGGAGTTTGTTGGGGGGGGGTTGTGGGTGACGAAGTCTTTGGGGGACGGAGGTCGTCTTGATCCATGGCCGCTTTGCGTCTCGAATGCCAAGAACGGACATGCATCCGAGTCATTTGCCACGGCGCCGCAGGGCATCCTACGAACAGAATTGTTGGATAATCTGTTGCGTGTGCCACGTTGAAGCCCTCCATCATCGCTACTAATTTTCCATGGCCATTGCCACGACGACAACGACAGGTGAAGCGCGTGGAGAGCGCCAATCAGCTGGCGATGAAGGTGGACAGCGACGACGAGGACGACGCCGTCGACAAGCTCCTCGAGCACCAGCACCAGATGATGATGCGCTCGTCCTCCTCCTACTCGCTCGCCTCCAACCCAGACGCCGGCATGCAGGTAGGTAGGCCCTCCCGTCTGCGTGCCGTTCTTTCTAAGTGTCAATACAAAGAAAAAGGTAGAAGGCGGCGTCGAGTCGCGGGATCTCATGACACAGATTGCCTTCAGACAGCAGCAGGTACAGCCGTGGGTTGAGTGCTTCGGCCTCGACGAACCAGTGTATCCCGTGTTACCTGGTAGATACGTACAGGGTGCAGCTGATGTGCTTTTCAGTCGTTCGCCAGGCGTTTGTTTGTTTGGTCCCCTTGTTTCTCCTTGTTGTTGGTTGCTAGTTGGTTCCGCTCTTTCGCTTTTTTTTTTTGTGTGTGTACATGCCGCGCGAAGTTTATTTACCGGTCGTATTTTCTTCTGTTCCAATGCGGTCTCCGGACGGTTTTTTGGTGAATCATGATCACTTGCGAATCGTACGCCTCGGCGGCGACGTTTCATTCAGGATACTGCCCTCTCAGCTTTGGATGGTAGGGTGTTGGCCTAAGGGGTAACGGGGAGCTGGGGTGTCGATTCCGGGGAGTGTATGTGTTTGTTGCTTTGCTTTGCTGTCCTTTTCTCCAACGTCTTTGCTTTTCTTGTCCGACCAGCCACCGAGCTACGTGTGTGCGCGTGTGTTGCTGTCGCTCGCTTTTGTGTCGTCTCACTGGCTGATCTTGGTGTTGCCTCTCGCAAAATCTTTGGGGTCTTGTCTCTGTCCCATCCAGCGCCTGGACCGAAAAGAGTCGAACGATTTCTTCTACATGGGCAGCATCGATGCGGGAGGGAGCACCCAGGTATGTTTTCTGGTTTAATGTAGTACATATTGTGTACGTGAGGGTCGTAACAAGGGAAACCGACACAGCAGGGTACACCCTGGTCGAAAAGCGACACACCTGGGTACACAGTTATTAACAGCAGTAAATGCACTCATATCATTGGTCAGCGCCCAATTTCACCCCGGTGCGTCCGAAAAGGCGCAGGGTATACCCTGACGTGACTACTTTTCTCAACAACTGTACCCTGTTTTCGGGAATGTACCCTGACCTGTCGGGCAAAAAGAACCTTTCATCAATCATTTTCCCCGCAGGAATCTTCCCAACTCCTGTTCCCCTCCAACCATGGGACACCAAACCGCGACTCTTCCCGCCCAATAACAACATGGCAACGGGGCAGGAATCAGTTTCCTCCCCTGCGAAACGACACCAACCGTCAACTCCTCCGCTCTAAGTCAACAACGGCCGGGCAACACGTACCCCAGCACAATTGTTCCGTTTGGGAACATGCCCACGCGCGTACGATACCCCGTGGACGACTGCTTGCTGCAGCCTAAATGCGAGACGGACGGGTCACGCTGTGAAAGCGAGACCGATCCAGCATGGTTGACTGCAAAGCACGTGCCAGTGTGTGGCGCTGTGCCAGCGGCGAGCTCGCGCCCGCAACGAGGGTGGAGGGGAAAGGCAGGACCAGCACACACAGACTCGCCCTTGGCATCAATCACGCACACACAAGTCTTATGCTTACTCTAGCAGCAGGACACTGCTGTGTCGTGCAACTTGATCACCCTCCCTGTCGATAAAGAGAAGAAAGAGTGCTCGCGTTATATTTCTTCATCGGCTCATCCCGCGGAAGCCTGACGTTTTCTTACTACATTGATTGATTTGATGGTCGGCTTGGTCGGCTGGTAAGCGTGACCGCTGCCGCTACAGCAGTAGTTCTGGCAAGAAACACATCGCGATTGAGACACAACAGACAACGCACGCACGCACGCACACACGGCATATCGCAATTGAAACACACAACAGACCACACACGCACGCTCACATGCATAGGCATGTCAACCATGCTGGATCGGTCTCGCTTTCACAGCGTGACCCGTGCGTCTCGCACATAGACTGCAGCAAGCAGTCGTCCACGGGGTATCGTACGCGTGTGTGCATGTTCCCAAACGGAACAATTGTGCTAGGGTACGTGTTGCCCGGCCGTTGTTGACTTAGAGCGGAGGAGTTGACGGTTGGTGTCGTTTCGCAGGGGCGGGAACTGATTCCTGCCCCGTTGCCATGGTTGTTATTGGGCGGGAAGAGTCGCGGTTTGGTGTCCCATGGTTGGAGGGGAACAGGAGTTGGGAAGATTCCTGCGGGGGAAATGATTGATGAAAGGGTCTTTTTGCCCGACAGGTCAGGGTACATTCCCGAAAACAGGGTACAGTTGTTGAGAAAAGTAGTCACGGCAGGGTATACCCTGCGCCTTTTCGGACGCACCGGGGTGAAATTGGGCGCTGACGAATAACATGAGTGCATTTAGTGCTGTTGATGACTGTGTACCCAGGTGTGTCGCTTTTCGACCAGGGTAAACCCTGTTGTGTCGTTTTCCCTCTTAACAATCCCCATGAAGAATGGATGTTAGACAGTAGAGCGAGCACGTCAGGGTGTCCCCCACGTTTCTTCAAGGAACACATTTTTGTGTCTTGACGTTTTTGTTGTTTTCTCTGGCTCTAGTTATCTTTCTCGTTTTTCCTTATTTTGTTCTCAGTGACAAAACGAATCCATCCATCTACAGAAAAGAGTCTCGGAGAGCAATACATTCATGGCGTGGACAGAAACTGCCTCTCTTTCTACGATTTCCCTAATTTGTCAACCGGCACACCACAAGCTCCCAATGCAACCAGCCTCCAACTTCCGTCTTCTTTTTTTTTTTCGTGAACCGCCAGCTTCCAGGGGAAGAGGACACGCAAGAATCGTCCCCGGACGTTGCAATCGGCGAGGTCGCCGACGGGGACAGCAGGAGAGGTCGGAACGCCGCCGTGCCGATCACCATCCCCGTTCCCGAGGGGTCGATGCCTTCCAAGGTGTGGGAGAGACTTCAGAAGGGGGGTTCGCTGATGGGAGACCCGGAGGAGAGGATGATGGCAGAGGGGCAGGACGGGAACACCCCTGGCTCCGGGACGGTCAAGGCGAGTCTTCGTCGGCGTTGGTTGTTGGCTCTGTTGTTGTTTTTTTTGTGAAGGTATCCAACGGGTTCTATATCCTTGGAAGCTCAGCGTGGCGATATGTACCTATTAAGAGGACCTTCGCCGTGGAATATTTATGGGTATGGTGACATTATAAAAACAAAAAAACTTGTTTCGTCTCTGGGTGGCGTAGAATGAAGGTTGCCCCTCCGGCCCCTTTCGTTTGAGCAGGCGTACGATGAGGCTGCCCCGGTTGCACCCCGCGCCGTTTCTTCTCTCGTCGTTGGGGGTTCATGAGGCCAAGTAGGTTTTTGTGCTGCCTGTTTGCGCGTCAAGTGTTCCCTCAAACCCTCCTCTTCGCCCAACCCCTTGCCTCTCCCAAAAAATACATGCTTAATGACCTGCTCTTCGGTAGATGCCTCTGATGTAAACCTGTTCCCGGCCCCCATGTGGACCCTCTGCTCCCGCAACAGGAGATCTCCCGCTCCATGTTCGGCCTGTCCAGCCCACCCCCCCCCCCACTTGGCGCACCGCCGAACGCCCCCCGCTGGCCGTCCTCCCTGGCGGCAGTGTTCGGCGGCGGCGGCGGCGGAGGCAACAATGACAGTGCCGGTACCGTTGCCCTCTCCACCGGTCCTGATGCCTCGGGCGGCGGCGGTAGCGGTAGCACCGCGATGGTGCCCGCTGGCGGAGTCGGCGGAGGGGGTCTGTCGGACATTGAGGAGATCGCCCTGCCGATGGACATCCTGCCGAGCAACAAGCAGCCGCTGGCGATCGACCGCAGGGTGGACGACCTGCTTAGGCTGCTCAGGCCGGCGCCGAGGGCGGAGGGGTACCGCAGGAGCGTTTTTCGGTTCGTGACGAGACAGGTGCGTTCGCGCTGGAGGGGGAGGGGGGCGGATAGTCGTGAAGGTGATGCTGTAGTCGTCAAATCGTTGACCTCGCTAGCAGGGGGGGAGGTTAGCGTTCGCGAGAATGTACAGCTTGTATTGTGGGGTACGTGGTTACGTGGTGGGGCTAGGGACAACGATACGAAACCCTCCACTCTATTTCTTAAGAGTAAATATTAGAATCCTCTCTTCTCGATTTCATAGAGTAGCAATAAATACTTCGCGAAGGAGGAGGGGAGGGGGGGGGGGGGGG
>CACKRE030004794.1:55402-68074 GCA_902602495.3 Ectocarpus sp. CCAP 1310/34 | reverse complement strand
CCCCCCCCCCCCCCGGTTGAGCATGTGGGCACCTTGCTGCTTGATATCATGAAGTGACGATGCCCTCAGGCGTGGCATGGTTGGGACTCTCGCCAGTGTGGCCGTGTCCCGGTGCGGAGTGTTTCGGGGTGTCGTTTTGCAGCTTCCATCAGGGTCTCGTTTGCTGAGAGAGAAGCGTTCTTCGCGGGTGACGGGGGGTGGCAAGTTTTCCGTTTATCGCTGCTTTTACGAGTTATCGGGCGCAGGTTGCGGGGATGCAACGTGGGTGGAGGGAGGTCCAACCTCTGTGTGCATTCTTCTTGAAGTGGAAAAGAAAAAAATAAATGACCAAGACTCGGGTCCGTTCAGCATTACTATGATAGCAGTGGTGGGGATTATCCCATGTTGTAACTCTGTTGCGGAATATCACTCGCTAGATAGCACGAGACGAGATTGATGTGCATACAACTAACAGCGTATTCACGCGGTTGGGATCATTCTCCAGGCCCCCGCCATTCGAAAGAAGCTCGAGCGCACTCACCGATACGATCTGTTCGTTGCCACCTTCATTTACAGGTGGACCTCCAGAGCGTGCGCGACTCTGTGAAGTACTGCTGCTTCCTCCTCGACGCGGAGGTGACCGACAGCGCGCTACTGGCACTGTCCAAGGAGATACTCTCGGACAAGGTGAGAAGAGAGAGCGAGACACAGATAGGAAGGCAGGCAGGCAGAGACAGACTCACAAAGAGATGACTGGCACTCGGTACAGGCGATCGCTCGAGGAGGGGGCGCGTTGTGCATTGTTGTCGAGCAATGGGTTTCTTGTGGTCAAACTCCCGACACCAGCCAGCGCCCGATTTTTTTTTTTTTTATATGACACAGCGGTTCCATCTCTATCCCTAGAAAAGAGTTTATACTAGGTACAAGTAGCTTCCGCTCGATCGAATAGGAATGAATCCATATCGAGCGGAAGCTACGTGTACCTAGTATTTTCACGATTTCCCGAGCACTCAGCGACGTTTCCCCCGTGGATTTTCCCGTGCGTTTTTTTTTTTTTTTGTATTTTGTCGTGGGAAGGTATCCGCTCGTTGAACGAAGCGTACACGGAGCTGTATCTCCCTTTGACGCCCTTTTTTGTTGGGGAGCTTATTTTTCCATTCGTTTGTTCACTTGATTTTTTTGCGTCGGTTTGTATTTTGTGCCGAAACGTGACATTTCTTTTCCCCAGGGCTCGTTGCCGGTGGGCGAGATCGGCAAGCTCCTGCAGGAAGCCACGGCAAACGCCTCCCTCAGCCAGACCCTCAAGGACCAGTTTGGGGGCCTCAAGAAGTTCCTCGAGAAGGTATGTACAGTACAGTACAGTACAGTAATGTGGGCTCAAGAAGTTCCTCCAGAAGGAATGTACAGTACAATACCGCAGGCTCAACGAACGAGCGACAGCCGTCAGGATCACCACCAACTGGGGCTGGAATGCTTGTCGCGCGGTGTAGTTCTAGAGTAACTAGTGATTTATGTTTTCGCACGTTGTATGCATTGACGCAAAGGTATTTTTGAGCGTTGTAATATTCTGGGGTGTAGAGCGTGATCGCCATGGAGAGCATCGTTTTGCTGTTCTGTTGTAAAGCAGCGCGGCGGGGATGATCCCGCTCCACGGCTTTCGCATTGGTCAGGATGTCCTCCCGGCCACCCAACCCACCTCCACGCGGCCCGCGCGCGCGACATTATCCGCAGTACCCTGGGGAGTTCGTGATAGCTGGGGACCACCCTTTCAACCCGCACGTGTACCTCAAGTCCGCGCTCACCGCCGAGGAGCTTGACATCGTCATGCATGGGGGCACCGTGGTCCAGGTCGGTTCCGGCGGGGGGTCGGGGGCCGGTGGCGGCGGCGGTGGCGGGGGTGTGAAAAAGCACAAGAGCAAGTCCGGCAGGCGCCGTTCTGCGGCGAACAAGCAGGGCGTTCAGCAGCAGCAGCAGCAGCAGCATATCCAACAACAGCAACAGCAGCAGATTAGGGAGGAGCAGCAGCACCAGCGAGCGCTGGTGAGTGTGGGCGATTTGTGTTACAGATACAAAACGAAGCCCGCCCAAAGATGTGTCCATGGCCGTCGCACGATGATGTGCGTGATAGGCCTGGCCTTCCGTGCGGCGGAATTATGTTTTCGGCGCCATTCTCTGACGCGAGTGCCTGAGCCACGTGGGCGTGTTCGAGAAAATCGTAGCTCTTACACCAGTGGCGAAGGAAGGTTAAGGTTGTTGTTTGCAGTTGGCCACCACACGCAGTGGTTTGGCCTCTTCCTTGGAGCCGACGAATCGACATTTTTTACCTCGAAGGTTGAAACTCCTTGTAAAGCCATTTTGACCCACCCTCGTGTGGTTGCAGTGACACGACTGGCCTGTCATGTCGATGGATACCTTGTATTGGTAACCGAGAGTAGTACGGAGCGAGCCCCGCCCCCACCATTCTACCCCCCCGCGCGCGCTTGTCTATCAGAACAACTCCATGTATCGCCAGCAGCAACAGCAGCACGAGGCGATGCACGGCATCATCCCCAACGGACGGCACGAGAGCAGCAACGGCAACCCGCCCATGCTCTCCCACCGGGAGCGGCAGCTGCAGCTGCAGCAGCAGCAGCAGCAGGGCATGCTCCGTCAGGGGATGGGGAGGGGTGGCGGTGGCGGCGGCGGTGGCGGCCGCGGTATGACCCTCACTCAACAGCAGCAGCAGCAGCAGCAGCAGCAGCAGCAGCAGCAGCAACTCCAGCCCTCGCAGCTCCCGCCGCACGGCAGATCCGGCTTGGCCTCGTTGGTTCCGCCTCCCAGGATTCCCTCCAGGCCGCCCTCCATGCAGCAGCAGCAGCAGAGGCAGCAAAGGCAGCACCTTTCGCCTCCCCCCGGCCAGCGGGAGCAAGGCGGCCGGCGACACCTCCAGCAGCAGCAGCACCAGCACGAGGATGCCCTCTCGGCGCTCTACCTCCACCAGCCGCCTGACAGTCTCACCGCGACAACCGTAGACATGTTCCGTGGCGACGGCGCAGGCGGGGGGGGTACGCAGAGGAGAGTCGGAATGGAACCAGGGGGTGGGAACCTCGGCCCCCTCGGGGCGGTGGGCGCTGGTGGGAACGGGCAGGACTATGAGCCGAGGGAATCGCGGCTTAACTCGGATCACGACCGGCAACTACAGCAGCAGATTTCAGGGCTTGGGGGCGCCCTGGCTCAGCAGCGGCAGCGGGACCGGCAGCGGGACCGGCAGCAGCAGCCGCGTGGTCGCAGTGTGGTGGTCGGAGGAGGGGGAGGAGATCTGAACGCCATGTGGGACGACCTCCAGGCGGAGCGCGCGCTTCCCCACGCCAAGAAGCTCCAGAACCAGCAACAGATGGGCGGCGCCGTTGTGCGGAACGATCCGCGGCTCGATCAACGCCTAGACCCCTGGGGGGACCAAGGCAGCAACAACAGCGGCAATAACAGCCACCCCCGCCACGACCAGCAGCTCCAGGGCAGTGGCGCCCTGTCGGGGCTAGGCATCGATCCTCAGCGGCTCGGTGGCTTTGGCGGGGGCCTCTCGGAAGCCGCCCCGTCTCCCCCCCGCGGGCTCCTGTTCAAGACCCTCCAGTCACAGCAGCAGCCACCGCCACCGCCGAAGCCGCAGCAGGGCGTCTCTCGGTTCGGGTCCTCCGGGTTGGACGGCTTCCTTGGCGGCATGCCGCCGCCGAGGGACGACTCCCTGTTCTATGACTAGCCCGCCCCCTGGTCGGACTCATGAGAATGATAGTTGCAGAGGGAGGTGCGCTTGTTCAGGTGCCGGTGTTGCAACTTGTTGTGGCGTCGGGATTGGAGGAGAGGCTGGACGGGGTGAAGGTTAGCGGGAGCCGGGGAGAGGAGCGTCCGAGCGAAACGCCGAACGCGTTGATGGACGTTGAGGCCAATGACCGTGTTCGCCGTCCGAGGCGTGTGGCGTTATTCTATACGCCCAGGCGCCTTGCCTGATCGTCCTCGCTCAACTTTTTTTGTTGTTGTTTTAGACCTTATGGAAAATTTAATGGTGCTATGAAAACGTGAGAGGTAAAATGCTGCATGCCACTAGAGAAGGGAAGGGTGTGATGTGGGGGTACTGGCGCCTAATGCTTCGCGAGAGCTATAACGATGTACTGACTGGATTGGATGTCTCGGTAGACTTCAAACACTATGCGCAGGGGTCGGGGGGTGGTGGTTTCTGATTTGCTGTCGAGCTTGGAGCTTGCCAACAGTAGAGTTAGACGGGAGACGAATACCATTGCAGGAGTACAGCAGCGCTTCGAGATAGACAAGCCTGCGGAGTATGTAGCGACGTCGCCTTTGGTCGAGACCTGAACTTGTCAAGGTTGTGTTGTTTGACAGGCGAAAGGAGCTTGGGGATCCCAGTCCAGGAAGGGAAATGATCGTGTTGTAAGGTACTGAGCTGTTGCACCGTTTTGCCCAAGGCACGAGATCGAGACAAAAATATCGCACTCCAGGCTCTCTGTGGGCGGGGGGTCTAGGGGAGATTTTCTTGAGCACTGTATGGTACGTGTTGACGTGGCGTATTTTTTTTTTTAGTGAGGACTTCATAGTGGTACACGTGTGTTCTGTGCTTCTTTTGACAGGAGGGAGGGGGACGGGCAGGGGGGGGGGGCGGCCGCATTAAGCATGCCTTGAACATTTTTGCCGACACANGGGGGGGGGGGGGGGGGGGGGGGGGGGGGGGGGGGGGGGGGGGGGGGGGGGGGGGGGGGGGGGGGGGGGGGGGGGGGGGGGGGGCGGCCGCATTCAGCATGCCTTGAACATTTTTGCCGACACACCACGCACTCCCTGCAGGAGGTCGGAATATTTTGTCATTGGAAGTTACATGCATGGTAAGGGGGTGGCGTGCAATCTTGGCGGGGGCTTGGCGGGTGCTTGCCGATGACTCCCTCGCGTCCGTGGCACGTGGAGCTAAGCGTATTGTTTTGGTGGACATCTCCGGGGTTTCCGCGGACAACGGTGTTGTCGTTTTCTGTACAATTGCGCACTGCGTTGTTGGTGAAGGAAGAGGAAGGAGCGGCCTCTCTGCTCTTCTGTATGTCGTGCGAACGTCGCAAAAAACGGTACACACACACAACGCGTGGGTGTAAAACGCGTGTTTTTTTGTTCGTTTTGTTTGCCGAGGTTTTGGTGCGGTGTTTCTTCTCTTTCCGTTGGGGGCGCACGTTTCTATCACGCACCACATGAGTTGGAAGATAAACGAAGCTCACGAAACCGCGATGGCCGGATGCTGAAGGCACGCGTTCGGCACGCTTGTTTTTGGCACGAGTCTAGCTCTGGGTACAGCGACAGGCGTCCTAGTTTCTATGACGGTATGCGTTTATTTGCAGATATCATTCAATTTTTGAAGAGAAAAGGGTTTTGGTTCATGATATCGGTGCTGGAGATGAGTCGTCCTCCCCGTCTGGCGGGCGGGCTTAAGTCTTGCGAGAGCCGCTGCAGATTGGGGGGAATGGGAGGGGTGGGGGGGTCGGTAGCTGTGCCGCACCGCGTGGTTGTGGGATACGTACTTTTTAAATATTCGTCGGGAGAGGGGCTTGGACGTCCCGCACGCCCACGTGCAGTATGACATGCGATCATCATCAAAACCGATTTTAGCTTGGAGTCGGGAAGACGACAGTACAGCGAGGATTGTGGATTATTTGTGGTGCAATGTTCGGACTGCACGCAGAAAAAGACTTGAGTCCAGTCTATTCTGTCTCCAGACGAGAAGGAAGGACGTTTGTTGGGGGGGGCGGGGGGGGGAGAGGGGGCATTTTCGTACACTTTTCCAGCAGCAGCAGCAGCAGCAGCAAGACTGAGACAGCATCCAGAGGCCCAGCATTGCTTGACCTCCTGGCGCACATTTGTCCATCCACTCAGATCACGGTGATGAAAATACGCTGTTTTTTGCGAGTGTACCAACTGACGGGGAGGGGGGAGAGGGACTTTTTTCTTTGGTGAGTGTAATGCGGTGCGTTAGGGTAAGTGATTGGCAACAGGCATCGCAGTGCCACTCTGCGTCGCTTTCTCAGAGGCCGCTTCTGACGTTACGAGATCATGAAGTGTAGTTTTGGGGGTGTCATTGCCTCCGGCTGTTTTTCGCGCATCACAGTTTTGGCCGTACACCGGCATGTTCCTCCTGGTGACCCCCTCAAGACGACGGCTGGACTACGTTCCACCCCCCAAAAGTAACGTTCGCTTTCCCGGCGAGTAGATAGTCTGAATGCGGCCGACGTAGGTACTGTCCAAGGTTGTTATTTTTCCGACTTCGATGGGGTTGTTTTCGGTGTAGTCAGGTGCCATCATTGTATGTACGGTTACGTATTCCCTGGACATGAGTGCAAGTGCGCGTCGAGTTTCCGCAACGTTTGGGTTGTCTGTTTCCTGCTGCGTAGTGTGGAAACAGAAGTAGTGATCCCGCCGACTGCTGCAGTGGCCGTGTGGGGGTCGCTCTAGGTCAGAGGCGTTGGTAGTAAGGCTGTGGTTTGCTTTTGTGGATTCCTTGTATTCGTTTTTGCGGCTGCTTGTTGTTCCTAAATCGCGACGAACAATGAGGACGTGGACGCGTTTTTCGAGCAGGCGCGATTGTGTGTCGCCTTGTGCTTTGTTGCGATATAAAGGGGAATAGTAATTGGACCTTAGAAGATAGATGCCAGTTGGTTTGGAGGGCGACGGGGGTAATGTAGGCTGCCAGAGGACAAGGCGAGCCATGTGAGATTCACGTGCTTGTTGAAGATTGTCGCATGCTAGGCCGGCTCCTCCGACCCTGGTGTTCATATTAATTTCTTCAGCATTGTCGTGTGCCGCTCCTTTGCGTTTTCGTTTTGGCAACATGTCTTTATTAGTAGGTTAGCGGGAATATTCGATCGATAGACACGAGTTTCATGTTACAATGTAACAGCAGCAGGCTTGTGCTGAGCGGTATGCATAAGCGTAGACTGAGTGCAAAATGTGCGTGCGTGTACACCGGAGCAAAAAAAAGGGTTACTATTCCGCCTGGATCGTAGCGGCAGAGCTCTCTTGTGACTGCGATCGTGCGCGCGTTTTGTTCTTGTGGACTGAATGTACGCTTTTGTTGGCGCAACCCTCTCGGCATGTTAGTGTGGGTCTCTATTGTGAGGCGGTTGTGATGAGCGAATGATTCATGTGTGTGGTTGATCGAAATGAACACCTGAGAGCGCGCGAGAGAAAGTCTGAGAGGTTTGCCCGCTTTCAGGAATTTGCACGTTTGGCTTGTCTGTGTCGTATGGTTGTTGTCGTGAAGTCTTTGTGGAGAGTACCTAGATATACCTCGATAACTGTGATACTTTTGGCGGCATCGGCGCATGGGATCTCCTTGTTTGGTACCATCATTTCACTATTTGACGGGGAGGCGGGGATGTTGTTTCCTGAGTTTTCTGATGTGCAACCAGGTTTTAGCGACGGTTGGTGGAGCAGCAACTTGTTAAATCTACGGAGAACAGCCTGTGATGTGAGCCCACATAATCGGAATGTGTCCCATCACGGTGTGCATATTTATTTGACGTGCTTCTATATGATTCTGCGTGCAGTATTTGGTTCTCCGAGAGAGACCACTCGATCTCCAATTTGAGTGGTATCCACCCGCCACAATCATTTTGTGCTTGCCGCCGCACTGAGACCGACGTGTTTTCGTTGGTCTGCCGGTTAGCGTGGTCGACGCTATCAGCAACAGGTGTTTGTTGTAGTGTTGCGAAGAACAAGCGCTGCAACCACATGTAACGGTTGAAATCGTCACGGTTCATCACCTGTAGTGTCTTTTTTTGGCCGCTTCCGCCCCCGAGGTGGTATTTTTATGCCGGGCACCTTCCGGAGCGTTTCGGGCAGCAGGCAGGTTCTCACCGCTCGACACACACGGAGACAGGCCCAGGCCTCCTTGCAGATCTCATTCGAGGTCACGGCACTTCCACGCACGTGTGCATCCGTATTTCAACGATGGCCGACTTCGCTGCCTCTTGGTTATAGATTGTTTGGGGCGGCCTGCATAGCGACTCTCGTCAATACGAGTCGGTGCGGCAAATATGTTGTGAATGCGGGCCCGCTGCGATAGCGCAAGTGCAATCCAGCGTCATCATCTACCGTCCTTCCGAGAAACTGTCCAATGACTCCATCCTCGTCTTGACTGCATCGGCTAAATGATCAAAAAGCCCGTACTCGGTAGTCTCTAGAGCTACACCCTCTCTTGGGAACATGTCAAGGGCATCATTCCCAAGTATTGTATGCATGAACGTTCAACTGTGGCATCGAGAGACTAAATAGGCATATATATATACTCTCGTGACAATCCTTGGGTCTAGTGTTCATGTATTGTAAGAAACAATCAGGGGATTTATTTCTACAACGAAACCCAGGGCCTAGCGCGGTCCCAGTCCTTCTCCAAGCTGTGCTGGAGGCTGGAACAGGCAGCTACTGAATGGAGTCATCCCTAACATTGGGTGAAACCAAGACGTGCAGATTCCTGACAGAAAAATCATTTCTCGTTAGAACATTAGTCTATTATACTCTGCTCTTCAAAGATGATTTCTGGAAAAACAGAAAACAAGTTGACCTCGAAAAATTTCAAAGAACTGAGCGAAGCAGGCAGAGGCCAAGGGACGGAGCCTTCCCCAAGTTAGGAGTCAACGAAGCCACGGTACCGTTAGATTCACTTATTGGGCTCCTTGCCCGAAGCGTTCAAGTCATCGACCTTCGTCAATTAAACGCGACCTCCACCCAAGGAAGGTGCCTCGAAATTGGCATGCATTCCATTTCTTCAGGTAAGTCGATCGTAAAAACTCAAGCAGTTTGTATTCCCTGAAGCTAAACAGTGGACATAACGTATTAACCCGATGAATACCACACATTTACGTTCTCGTACGCATACGTGGGCACACGTTCCAGTCTACAGCCAAGTGAATCGACGAGTTAAATGCCAACACGCACCAAACAATGCGCTGTGCGTAAACCTCCAAAACAGGATTTAGACGACACATGCATCGAGCAGGAGTGCACTGGAAAAAAAGGGCAATATACAGCAGCGGCACGTACTCGGAAAAAAAACGCCCGCCAGATGCAAACTGGTTTGCCATGTTACCATCAAACCGCACCAATATACGCTGACGATGCATGCGTTCACTTCTTCGGCACACGGCCGTATGAAGCCAACAGGGTGAATCGGGCGACCCCGCTGCTGCGGTGTCCTTGACTTTCCTCCGTGAAAACCACCCTTTCGCGTTTGCTCGTATTGTTGTGAGTAACAGCAGCGTGCTTCGAGCATTTCCGAAGTTCCTAGGATATCGCCCAAGGCATAAATCTGGAAGTACAAAACATGTTCAAGCCGGCCACGAAAACGTTTCGCGTCGTCGTTGTACGGCGGTCCTCCGTCACCACAACACCGGAGGACCTAGGCTACGCTATTCATAAAATAAACAAAGAGATAATAATGTTTACGGGGAAGCACTACGACAATGCGGCCTTCGTCGGAAAGGATACTGAAGCCAAAGCCGTAATTAATGCTGGTAAGTTATTCGATTGGTCTGAGAGTGCCAACATGCAAGCCGTCCACGTCGGACAAAGTCTACCATTACAACGAAAACAAACGGACAAACAGTGTACAACCCGCGCAACCAGAGCGTACTTCTAGAACACGTAGTAGCTGAGCACGCAAGTTAGTTGCCTATCGGCCGGGCATCGAGTCTACCCCCACGTCCTGGGCGCAACCAACATCGTCGCCGACCTCACGCACGGCTGTCCCCGGCACGCCACCCAGGCACCATCATCAAAGCACCACAAATCCCAAAAAACAGAAACGGAGCATATGGCAGCTACGTACCGACGTTAGCCAGGCCTACCTATGTATGTAGACTATTAGGGATCATTCCCCCTGAATGCTGCGAACCACGTCGCGGACTTCTCTCAGGTCGTTTCTCGCGTGCCATCGCACGCCTCCTTCCTGCCGACTGCGCTCCCCCGAGTTGCGAAGGAGGTAGCTGGGGTGGAACCAGGGCATGATCAGCTTGTCGGTGAGCCTGCCGCCGTGTATCTAGTTTCAGTGTTGTGCAGGGGGGGGGGTTCAGGAGTTAAAATCTAGTCGGCGGGTCGCGGTGCAAGCGAGTAAGAGGCACAGGGGAACACGAAGTGAAACCTTGATGTGCATTCGAAGAATTTCATATATAGTGAAACCGTAGGTAAATCTGTCGTTGTTTTAGGTGTTGTCAAAGACTTGTGGGCTTTCCTTAGGTCCGTCAGGGTCACAACGGAATGGTGGTAAGCCCTTGGAGCTACTGCCTGTGGCGGGCTACGAACAGCAATACGACGGGCCAGAGCTCTGAGGCTGCGGCCAGCGTTTCGTTTAGCGCCGCGTGAAGTGTTAGATACAGCAACGGGTGGCGGGTGTTCGAGCTGCGGCAACGATTACCTCGGCCAAAGCGACAGGGTCCGCCCACTGCCCTCGCGCCCTGGTGATGCCCCGGGTCTCGTGCGGCAGGAGCGCCTTGGTCGAGCTAGCGCCTGAATGGGGTGGGATGGGTAAGGGGGTTACTTCCTATCCGGGGTTTTCCTTCGCAACTTCAACGTTGACCGTGCTTCTGTTTCCTCTGAAGAGCAAAGCACCGATACTTCCCAAATCTTTTAGCATACACCTCCATCAGAGGTTAGGATTTCGACCCTTTGCTGCAATAAACAAAAGCGCGAAATCGACAGGAGATAATCGAGTCCCCGACGAAACTTGGAGAATAGGAGTAATCTGCTTAGTAAGAACCATCCGATGAATAAACGACTGTTACGTGCTTTTCCTGCTCGCACTCAAGCTCTCGTGGTATGTAGGCAGATGCAGGGCTCGCCATTCTAGACTGGACAGGTTAAAGTCTGGTTTGCCCATTTTCCTACTCCCTCTGCCATCTGGATTCCCAAACGTTTTGTTTAGAGATGACGCCTCCGTTCAACGTGAACCCCAGCCATATCGGCGCTGAAAATGTAACCCACGACTACAGTAAAGCCGGGTGCTATGGTCGATGCCAACATGCCACACGAAGGATAACCCCGTTGATGTCTATGGGAAGATGATGATACGCCAGTCTATGGAATGGGGTCGAGAAACCCTACAACGGAATAGTCTCAAAAAGTATCCAGAGTTAAGGCCTAGGCAGAGAAGCACGTACAGAATATCACTGATTCCAAGTCCAGGATCACTTTTGTGGTAACGCGTACGGGGATCCGCAGCCTAACCGCACGAGCGTCAGCAGCCAAACCACACACTCATCATCGACACCGACAACAACAACCCTTGAACAAAAACCAGGGCAGGCGTACCAAGAAGTACGATGACGTTGGGGTCGACAAGCCGTATCTCCTCGAGGAGAAACGGCAGGTAGAAGTCCACCTCCTCGGGGGTAGGCGTTCTGTTGTCACTCGGTCTCCGCCGCACGATGTTGCTGCGGCGCGAGGGGGACAGGCATACGACAGGCTGAGGGCACCGCAGAATATTGCGCACCAAAGCAACACGGTACGCGTAGCAGACAGGCCTTCGTCCTATACGTAGAAGGTGGTGAAACACTGCGAGCACGGCGTCTATCCGCGTCCTTTCGAAGTTGCAGCCTCACGAGGATCTACATCTCCCTAAATTGACCGCCCCGTTCGGAGATCAACACAAACCGCCCCGAAGAGGAACCCGGCCGCGGCCGAAGCGCCAGCACCCCCACGGTAGTTAGTAGTGAATATGCGCCCGGAATACTAAAGGTACTGCTTGTCAACGCAACGAAGAGCAACTGGCAAAGGTACAGTTTCTCGATCAACACGCAGAGAGACATTCTTCACCGGTTATTATCTGGTACCGAGAGGCGGATTTCATCTACTCGTTCTTGGCCCTTGCGTCCACAGGCCAGGTAGTCTTGGCTCTTGAGTCCACGGTCCAGGTAGAATCCGGTACAAGGTAACATATTTCGTCTTCTCTTTTTACACCCTTCAGTCCGCAGCGAACGAGCGCACCTGACATAGACCTCCCGCTCGGGATCGAAGCCGACCGCTCTCAGCATGTCGTCCAGTAGCTGCCCTGATCGACCGACGAACGGCACCCCGAGCCTGTCTTCCTCCGCGCCCGGCGCTTCCCCGATAAGCATCAGGGACGCCGAGGGGTCCCCGCGAAAAACCACGACCCTTCCCCCGTCCTGCGAAACACCCCAAGCCCGTCGAGTTCTCTATGTGCTGAGGCGTGCAAACCAACCCGTTTGGCAACAACAAAAGCTCCCAATTGGGGGACAACACGGGTACCAAAGGGTTGTTTGAAGCCATCTACTTGGTTTTGGCCGCCAAGGCTGCATGTGATCGCTCGAATGTGAAAGCAATGAGAGACGCAGCGTGGTTGGGGATAGCTGCGGTTTCGCGACTCACTCGAGCGTGCAAGCAAGTCACACCAATGATTGGGACGTCGGCACGCAACCACGCCTTCCGGGCAACATGGACCACACGCGGTTAGAGATGGACTGGCAACAGCAATGGGTGCGGTCAATTGGAACTCGTTCGGGCACCGGAGACTGTGCTAGTGAGGTCTGATCATCGAGCAGAGGAAACCGATTAAGGGAGAGAGACAGAGACAGAGACAAGAGACAGAGAGAGAGACAGAGAGAGAGAGAGAGAGAGAGAGAGAGAGAGAGAGAGAGAGAGAGAGAGAGAGAGAGAGAG
>CACKRE030004794.1:33521-55358 GCA_902602495.3 Ectocarpus sp. CCAP 1310/34 | reverse complement strand
AGAGAGAGAGAGAGAGAGAGAGAGAGAGAGAGAGAGAGAGAGAGAGAGAGATAAAGAGAGAGAGAGAGATCGGCAGAGTCACTGACGCATCGTGGATGCTCCGGAAAACAGAGAGAAAAGCGAACGCATACCGACGACAGCAACACTAAGGCTTGGCGGCGAAAGGAGGATGATAAATGACCGCACAGTACACCACCAGCATGTGCGGGTCCCCGTCCGTACCTCCTCGAGGGGGTCCCCGGTGAGCGTCAGCAACTTGTCGACGAAAGCTCGATGGCCCTCTGCATTTCCCCTCATATTCACGCCAAAGCCGGAAGTCGTGGCCGCCTTCATCGCCCTATGGGACGCGAAAAACAAAACAGAAGTAGGCACTTCGAACAAAAAACGTTCCAAGAATGTTAGCAATTAAGGACTTGAGCCTCAACAAACCAAAACCAAACAAGGTGGGCAAAATAACAGGTGCTCGGTCAAGAAGCCTACACACTAAAATCTACATGTGTTGCAGAGGGTGCTTACCACAGAAACGAGCCTCGGTCAAATTTATAGGTTCGACGGTGTTGGCGCGTATGTACGTGTACACAACGCCGGTCGCTCTGTGCAAGCCTGTTGAAGCTGTTGTCGTACCCCAGTCGCTGGGTCGCTGGTTGTATGTCAACTTACGAAAAAAAGGAGGTGTTCTGGCGATAGCTATGGCCGTGTATTAACGAAGCGCCAAAAAAAAAAATAATAATAAAATAATCGAGCTCTGATTGGTCGAAACACTCATACCTCCGGACGACGCCCTTTGATTTTATGAACATTCCTTTCTCTAATAAGTCCCCGAGGGACTTTTTTTTATCAAAATCAAAATCAAAGAGGTGAGGGGTTCAAGGCTTCGAAGTTGGAGCACCTGCCGCGAGGCCGCTGCAAAGAAAGTGCACGACACGACCTGCTGTACACTGCTCATAGAGGGGCCATCGGCACCCTGCCACGGAGACCGTGGCCATTCTTTCTAGCCAGAAGACTATCCTCGCCGGCAAGCCCAAAACCGGGCCGGCTCGTCGGGTGCTCGAGGAGAAAATGCCGATCGTGACAAGCGGTGAATCGACTGACGATGAAAACAGGGCTGCGCGGCTTTTTCGGGCTGTTCCGTGCGGGAGACGATGGTTGCAACCTTTTTTCTCCACACTCACGATACCCCAAGGCATCTAACCTTGTACGAGGAAGATGGTGGGTAGAGCTACCTCCCGCCGCGTGGCATTGCTGGTGCTGTTGCTTCCTCCTTCGAAAAGTTATTGCTGGAAATCTAAAACTGTGAGCAGACAATCGGCGCGAACTTGAACCAATCGCTCTCTGACGTGGATGTGGCAGGGTCAACCAAAACTTTTTTCTCGATACGCATGATATCCCACGGCAGCAGACCTTGGGCTTGAAAGATGGAGAAGAGAGGTACCTCTCGTCTAGTGGCGTTGCTGTTGCCGTTGCTTCCTCCTTCGGGAAGGTGTCGGTGGAAAACCACCCCCGTGGCGGCCAAAAACACCGAACTTAAAGTGACCGATCGCGACCGTTGGCATTTTTGCTTCAGTACAACCTTTTCTTTCCGGCGCATTGGGTACCTCACGGCGCCAAACCTTGCCATTGCCCAATAGCCCTGTTGCCAGCTCCTTCCGGATACCGTTCTTGAGGCATGTCGTTCTAAATTTGGCGAGATATCGGCTAACACGTTAACAGAAGAGCGCAAAACCTACCCTAGAAGAATCACCGCTTCGCTGCTGCCTCTTCCCCCGGCGCCAGGTCTTTTTGATTTTTTGCCCCATCTGTCTCCTATCCACGATGACACGGTCGACCCCCTTATTTCAGATTTCCGCGATAACGCGTTTCGATTTTGATTTTCGTTCCGTTTCGATTTTGATTTTCGACGCTTCGACAATACAACGCCTAAGATCAACACGCCTTACCTGCAAGAGAAAACGAACAAAAATGTAACATTGGTGGGGAGAGAGCCAGTACACTGTTCGCATTAACTATTAACCGTAGGTGACAAACAACCCTACGCCACAAAAGGGACACTCTGCGCATGTATGTATGGATTGCATTCATTTTCAGCTTACCAAAGATTTCCGACACGCCGACACGACAAGCAGATCCAGAACAAATACCGAACCTATTTGCCTTTGGTGTTTTTATACTGGGACACGAAAGAATTACCCCCACTTTTTCGGTTCAACGTTTACGACCTTGACATTGGACGCCGCTTGCCACTGGTGATGATTTTGCTCTTTTGTTGAAGCACCTTCAGCACCATTGAGACATGTCCTATGCATACGCTTTTGTCCCTCTGGTGGCGTACAACCATGGATATTGGGGACATGGCCCAAACAACTCAGCATACATCTACGGAGATGTCGACCGGAGAGGACAAAGCGGAAACGACCGACACCAACATCCAACACATGAGCAAGACGCCTTACAGAAATGCAGCACACCCAGGCAAAGCAACCAAGGACGAAACAAGCTCGCCTGTTATGCTGAGTCGCTGCACAGCGGCGACGCATGAATGGGGCAGCGGACCCACACCTGGCCCGACAGACGAAGAATGCCCTTGATACCAAGGAGTTTGTGCTGCTGCGAGTAGAGGTCGGAGCTTGCCAGGCGAGTGAAATGCCCGAGAAGAGGGTAAAGACTGCGACAGCAGTGATCGGTGGGGCAACCATATCACGCAGGAGTTGCCGCGCAGTGGCGAAGTGCCATCGACGAGGCTCTCCACTCTCCAATATGTATGAAGAACAGAAGAACCAAAATGCCTCCTTTATTTGCAACTCCGTGAAACCGCCGAGAGCTCTGTGCGATATCGACATCAAGCAGCTGCATCTTGACCAGATTCCGTGGGTTGGTCACTTACAATTGTATATTCCCTTTGTTGTGTGTCGAAATTTCAGTGCACACGAAGGTGGCGACATCTCCATCAATCCAGCAAAGGAGTTTGCCATCATCTCCGTCGAGTAAGCGATGCTGGCAATCGCGATTAGCCGCTCACAGCCGGTGTTGGGCAATCTGAATCTTAATCTTTTCAGCATGCTCTCACTCCGGATCTCTACCCAGTAGCCCAATACCTCCAAACATCCTGATGGTTCTACAAAGTGCGTTTGCCGAACATGTACGCAGGATTGTGAAATCCTTCCGCGTGCTTCTCAACCGCCTACTGAGCAGCAACCACGAAGCCCCGCTAGGGCAAAGCAACCAAAGTACGGAGGCCGCCCCGACTGAAGCCGCTTCGAGTGGACAGGGAAGAAACAAATCCAAAGAAGGCTTTTGTTGTGCCACATATCGGGGCCGTAGAAGACTGGGTGCGCGATTCCTGGCGGCACATCCAAGGCAATGATTGCCGCACGGAACTCTGCGGTCGTACAATCGAAGCCGAAGCCACCTCCAATGCCTTCGCTAGAAGCCATCGCGAAGTTGATAGGAGTCAATCTGGAATCGGAGCCAGAGTTAACGTGAGTAAAGGAAGTTGTGCACAGTGACACCCATTTCTCCACCTCACCTAAACCCAAGGAGCTGAGCCACAGAGAGATTTTGCGTGACGCCCGTCATGCTACAAGCACATCAACCAGAAATAGCATCTTCCACGAAGATGCTGAGTACCCTCGATGTCCTGCCGTCTGTTGCTTTCGCAACACTTGATGATGTTATCGCCAAACGTTAGCCCCGTAAGACCCACCATCGTGCCACAAAACGCTCGGTGAATCAGGCATATCGTGTCGGAGATGCAGACTACTCCGTTACCACCTACGTGGACAATCGAGGAGATTGGCGCCGGCCAAACAACATCTAGATCGTCACGCTTCACGACCACTGGCAGCACCACTAGCCACACCGCCGACAGCGAAGCCAACCTGCCTGCGTCAACCATCGCCCCCAAGCTGGAGTACGTCAACCGGTTAACGAGAGAACGGACGTGTACGCACCCGGGGACGCCGTACTTTCTCCGCGCCGTTGAGCAGCAGAGGGTCAGCAACCAGCGTCAGCGTCGCGGAGAAGTTGTGGTGGTGTCCGGCACGTCGCCAAAGGCCAATAACAGCAAACACAAATGCATCATTGACACCATGGATTGGTCGTTCCCGTTGACAACTACCCACCCGGAGGAAGATCGCCACGCAGGTCAAGGCAGTGCTCCTAGAGTTAGCACTATCCACGACGACACCGCCGCCATGGACGACGAACAACCGGTGGCGTCAACCACCGATTCCGGTACAAACAACAGCAGGTGATATGGGTGTGTGTGTTCCATATGGAGGGCTGCTCGTGCCTCTACAACGGTGACAGAGCCTTGCTGCTTAGATTTGGGCAAGCTGAGAAATACAACGTTCTGCATGAGTACGGTGGTCGTGCAAGACTGACTCGGTGGGGTACTAACACGTCCGATTGTTGTGCTCCCGACATGTTTGCAGTAAGGTGCGGGTGGTGCGCAGGGAAAAGCCAGAGGCGGGCAGCGGTACGGTGGCGGCGTCGAGTTTAGCCGAGGAAGAACTAGACAACGGGGCAGCCCGAAGATCGACTCACCAAAAGCGCGCGCCGAGTCCGGGACGCAAGGGTGGCAAGCGGAGGACGCCCCCACCTAAGTGGCTGGTCTTTACTTCTTGGTGGCACGTGAGGAGATGTTCTTCCAGCCGCACCGCAGTCAGATATCATCCTTTTTCGTGATAGGCCTCGTTGTCCTCACCCATGTCCTTCTTTTTTCAGGTGCTGGACACGGGGAAGCCGACAAACACTTTGCTGATGCTTATTTGAAGCCTTGGGCCAGACTGCCGCCGGCAAGCTGTTTCCCCCAAGTCGGTCTTCGACGCTTTTTCAAGCCGACAACAGTTACCTCCTACTCACAGACCAGCTTACCCGCAGGAAGACTCGTCTAGAAAACAATAATCTCGAACCTCACGCGATTGAACCGTTCTCCAGACCACCATCGCGGATGAACAGACACTCACCAGATCTACAACGTGCATCAGAACAGCAAAACTGCTATTGGTAAGCGATAGATGCACTCAAACTACTGACTACCCAGATATCATCTTGGAAAAATGTCCCCTTACTCGCAAGAAATCGATGTCCACCGCCAACCGGTCCACCAACATTTCTCCATCTTCTCGGCTCCCTTTTATTGAATAGTGTCTGGTGGGCGTACGGTCGATAGTACAGCCTTGGGTTGTATTTTCCGGTTGAACGCTTGGTCCTGCGCTCTCTCACGTACCTTCAAATCATGCAACCGTACCCCACATGTCTGCATCACGCGTGCATTCGCGTCTCGCTTCTCGCTCTACCACGAGTATACAACGTTCCACATCTCCACACCGGGCCACAGCCTCTTGTAGGTTGAGTCCATCTCCGAGATCAGCACTAACATAAGCCTTCCGACTCCCCGGAATGCTATTGTACCGGATCTCGTCCGAGACAGGAGACCACAACCGGGACAGAGAACACCGTCAACCGCAAGCACGCCTCCATACGATACTCTGCAGCCAACGGATCCCTCGAGGTGGAACTTGAGGACGTCCCGGCCATTTTCGAGGTCTCGCACGCCACGGGGAGGTGAGCAGCTCTTTGTGTCCGTTTGCTGGCCTTGGCTGTTTCCGAGACAGACACAGACAAGCATTGGAGAGAGTTGCTCGCCGACATACCGCCGCGGAGGCTCATGAAAATGATGACCTTTACGGGAGGTGCCTCTTCCATGGAGTTGATATATTATTGTGACGACGTTTTTTCAGGTCTGCAAAATCACTAAATATGTGGTTCCAACGACACCAGCAAATCTGCGTGAATAAAGCTTTCGCGGTCGACGTAGGCAGAGGCAGTTGCACGCAACCACTTGAACCGACAAACCCGGCCTTTCGGGCCCGGTTCCGGCTTTTTGGGGGATGCAAGATCACTGACCTGACGACGAGTATGGATTATGGTTTTTCATGGTACAAACCATCGCCGTACCCCCTACCTTGTACATGCTAAACTGTCAACCGAAGAATGTAGTTTCAAGACAGAAGAAACTCTCAGCATCACGGCGTCGCTTGGCTACATTTATTCGTTGTTTGTACACTTGTTGCGACTCTGAATGCCCGCGTTGCACGGCGCGTTCGTTGCTCGTAAGAGCAAACGTCTTCGGTCGACGTTCGCCCTCTGGCCCTTCCATTCACTCCGCACAAGGTCCGTGCCAATCCAGCAATATCATTGTTCCCACTTTCGTGTAACTGCCGCAACCAGGTATGGAAAGGTGGGCACTGTCGACATCCGCGTGGGGGCTCAGCTATCGATCTTGGGGCGTCAGATGCGGCTGAAGCAGGCACGTTCGTGTGGTCGACTTTAACGTAGGCAGACGAAAGCCAGCGGTTTCGTTAAGTGCGTGGTGAAATGTCGAGTGCTGCTTGACATATTCTGGGAGGGTGGAGATACACCAATTCAGTGCTTTTCTTTTCCCGACGTCGCTAACAACTTCTCTTCCGCGGGAGCAGAGCAACATTATCTCGAATACGAGTGGAACAGTTCCGAATTAATCGTGAAGTGGATGATTAGGCGTTCAGGGCGCGTGGCAGAAAAGCACGTGAACGGGCGGCGTTGATTGTGTATCGGAATGTGTTGTTCGCTCGCTGCTCATCGTTGATGTTTTGCCGGTGATGGGATGATCCGTGTTCATAGCCACCACGTTGCCCATTCGGCGTCCATATGTTTGCGACGGCACGCGTGAAACATTTACATTTTTCTTCGTACCGTCGTTGTGCAATCAACGTTCCAGTGTGATGGGGTGACGGCTCAGTGGCTCGAGAGTGAGGTCCGAGCCATCACGAAGGCAAAGGCGGCGTTAATCGCGGCTATCGAAGACGGGGGGGACAGCGTGAGAGTCACTTGCCGCAGGTGTGTCTGCTGGGGGGTCGACGGGAAGTGAAGAGCGTGTTTTTGATGGGGTGTTCGTGTTCGTGGCCATCACGAGATACACGGAACGTCGGCGTATGGAGACTTTGGCTCCGAATGCGTACGCTTGGTCGACAGTAGCTCAGAGAGAAAAATGTAGTGTTCAAGCGCTTTGTCGCCGGTCGGGCTACACGTTTGAACGTGAACTTTGGTTGTCTGAACGGGTTCTCTCTCACGGAGACAACCCCCGCCGTCTGCACCTTTCATCCAACATGATCAGCGACCATGAGTCCCTCCATCCTCCTCGCATACCTCCTTCAGCATGCCTGTGCTTACAGTAGAACATATCGCCTGGTCCTGAATACGACTCCTCCTTTCGGCTGCATCTCGGGTGCTGTCGTGACATACCGCCAAATATTTTCGCATTTTCGCCACATGTCC
Source organism: Ectocarpus sp. CCAP 1310/34 (assembly GCA_902602495.3). Classification (NCBI taxonomy): domain Eukaryota; class Phaeophyceae; order Ectocarpales; family Ectocarpaceae; genus Ectocarpus; species Ectocarpus sp. CCAP 1310/34. The sequence continues at coordinate 48,041 of CACKRE030004794.1, read as the reverse complement.
GGGCAGCGATCGGCTCCAAGTGGCTGCCTCCGCGCAGCGAGGGAGCGGCTCCGTGGGACAGGCGGCCGAGATGGACCGCCGAGCTCTGATACAAGACGTGGCGACCCTGCGGGACATCCTGGCGAAGACCCAGCCGGAAGAAGCCAGGAGGCTGACCGACGGACTGGTTTTCGCCTGATATATGGGGTCGAAACGCGTGTGCCCGTGTGCACGAACAGAGCGCGGGCAAGAAGAACATGCAGCTAATTTGCTTTTGCCACACTTAGCTTTCGTCAATTCGTTCTAACGTGTGGGCGTGTGTGATGCCATCCCATTTTATTGTAGGCGCCAGCTTCAAACTTTCTCGGCATGTTTGGACACTCGAGTCACGTTCACGCAAGAGTAAGGGCGCGCAATCGTATTGGCTTGGCTTCTTCCTTCCCCATTACTAATACGTTTTTTCTATCGCGCAGAGGATTCGACCATCTCTTTGCCTCCTCGAACGTTGAGTGGAGTTCCTCCTACACTCGAATTTGCCGCTTCCCACTTCTATCTGTAGGGCAACGCGACAAGAAGGAAAGATCATGTGACTGCGCCAAGGTTCGAACTCACACGCCAGCAGTTTGTGAGGTTTACGTTCGAATCGCCGTCGGACGACGCACCCGAGGAAAAAGAAAACAGATGGATTACCCCGTCACACGTTGAAAGTTCTACAAGCGCTTACATAGTACAATAGTAACTGTCATCTTGCCCTCGTTGGGGTGGCCGCTGAAATCGCCTTCCACCTCAATCCTCCCCCTTCTCATCGCCCTCATAGGCAGCACCATCGCCACAAGCCTTCCCTACCCTAAAAGAGCACAAACCAAGCAGGAATAAAGACTACCGCTGTGGTACCCAACAGTGGGCAAATCTCCGAGAACAGAAGAACCAACATTTTCGTAGCCTGGACTACACGTAAACAAGAGGCCGTGCACAAAGGAAATAAAATCCGGCCGCAGAACAACGGAGCCATCGCACTACGCATTTCCAAAATTCGGAAGCCAATCAAGCGCCCCTCGACGCGCTCCACGCCGCGAAGTAACAGCAGTAGCACCTGCTAGCGCTACATCAAGCACGACCCTGAGCCCACCTCTGAAAATCAAGCGTTGTGGTCTATCAAGCAGACAGTATAACACACGTAGAAGTCTGGGACAAGCACCAAGCCCTGACCAAACCTACGGCGGTGGCCTATTCTACGCCGTGTATTCTACACTGTAACACGATCAAGAGAGACCTCGGGGGTAAAGAGTGTCTGGTGGAAAGCTATGCCATGTCATCCTCTTCTACTGCTGCCGCTGCTGCTGCTGCTGCTGAATCTTACGACGGCGGCGCCCTGACTGGATCGAAAATAATAAAATAACCAATGGAGAAACGTGCCGTGTCCACGCGCAAGCACACGGAGGCAACGATTTCGTTAGGGGGCAGGATACAACTGGACTGAATAAAGCAGCACAAAAAACGAAAACAATCGCCTAGAATCAAATACTGGGCTTTCGTTGCGAGGGAGAGTAACAATACTGGAGAGTGTACACACACGAAACACTCGAATCACAAGGAGAAGGAGAATGACAAAAACACACATAGCATGCACTGCCCAGCCTTTCTCGCCGCCACACGTACAAACTATCGGAACAAACCAGAACAAATCACTGCTATAGAGTGTGGTGTGGTAAGACCCGGTTTGTCTCTGCTGACATCGACCGCGTAGCAACACGAATCACTCCCTCTCACGCACGACGAGCCTTCGACGTTCCACGCAAGGCAACGGAGACAAGCAGCGTGACCACGTGAGGTACAAATCTCCGACACCAGGGAAGTCCACATGTAGATGCTGCCGCCTAGAACGACAGCATGGCGTTGGTTTTCGGTATATCTAGTTCGCAATCCACAAACGAACCAGCAATAGTATCAATACACGGGTGTGACATGCTGAATCTATCCAACACCAGCAAAACTCACCCACAACTCCCTCTCAACAGGGGAAACGGCTGTCCGTCTCGATTGTTGTGAAGTTGACAACAACGATCCTTGGCTTGTTTCAACCAAAGAGGCGAATTTCGGTTTCGCCTGCAAGGTTGTTTCCCAAGTACTACGAAAAAAAAAACATTGAAAACCATCGTGCACAATCAAAGCAATGCCTCGGTCGATATCGCGTCTCCATGCCCCTTGAAGGTGGCGGGCCGAAGTAACTTGTCCCCTCTCTCTACCCCTCGCAACAAGATCCAATCAAGCTCGTGAATTCCCGCGAGTTGAAGTCAGTGAAAGTCATCCCACGCGCTACCTGTAACTCTATACCGAAGACAAGACATTCGGACGCTGGTTTTACCAATTAGACCCGCCAAGGGCAACGAACGAATGGTAAGGTTTGCCTTAGGTGTCGATTAGGTCCACCATCAGCAGCAACGCTCTCACGCGTCGATGCGTTCCGTCAACAGCAACAGGCTTGCCATCAAATCCTTCGACGTACCCGCCGAAAGCTAGCAACGAAGAGCGTCTCTTGAACAACGCCGATGAGATAGACATGCTGTTCAACAGCAAGTGAGAATATTCCGCTCCCTCAAGCCGTTGAGGCCCGGCGTAGCAGGAAGCAATGGTGACGTTTCCTAACGTCGATGGCGAGCCGCCCCGGCAGCACCACCAAGGAATCGGCAGCAAGGGATTGAGATCAAGGAACTCGGCGACATGGATGTTTCAAAAACAGCGGCAGGGATGTATCATAGCTCATCCGCGCCGATGAAACCGTCGCCGTCTTTATCGCGTTCCTCGCCGATCTCGTCCCTCGTAACGAAGCCGTTGTGGTCCTTGTCCAGAGCCGTGAATCGGGTGTGAATCTCTTCGATGTCCTCCTGGGTTACTTTTTCCTGCAACAGCGGGCGGTTTGCGCGCGCGCAAGGGCTCTCGAGTGAACCGCGAGGACATTAGCGAAGGCAGAGGCACGTAGACAGGCAACTCACAGCATGGAGGGATCCCAAAAGCGCGTACTGACGTCGGCGCCGGCGATCAAGGCTGGACGATTCGAACGACGCTCGCGCATAGAGTTACAGCGCAAGGGCGCAGTGCAGAGCATACTGGATGCCATTCAGTCCCTTCTCCGGATCTCTTCTCTCTGTGAGAGATGGGAGGCGCCCGGCACACGGTTGACTAGAGTTTCAAGTTTGGTTCTCCAAAAGAAAACAAAATATTTAGTCGATGACGTTCCCACTTATTTCATTCGCTGAAACCGCCGTGAATAGCTCCTCATGTTTGTTTTCGAAACGGAGATATTTCCGACCAAGCCGAGTTCGAGGGCTGAGCAGTGCATCGAGATGCTTTTTTCTCGTCGACAAAGTTCCCCTAAACGCTCCCTTCCAGAAAAAAGTAATAACTTAATCGAAGAAGAAAAAATGCAGCGGTATACGCCGAAATTTGAGTGTAGAGATGAGTCATTTCCCATGGTAGCGTCGAATTTCGGCAGCAGTAAACACGCCCCTTTCCCCCCAAAAAAATTGAATCACTTATGCCGGGCAAAATCGCTGAAAAACCGAGTGGTGCGCGAATGGATCCGAGTGATTTCGGCCGGTGAGGCGATGACGAACTTAAAATGTTCCACACCACGCCGACCTTTGAAACACAGCTCGTCAGGAAAACACCCAACACAATCGTACGTTCAACATCGGAGCAGAACAGCTCTCTTGACTTTAACGTGGCGAGCGTTGCACCGTGATGTTGGATACCACGCACGGCTCCTATTCTCAAAAGTCTGGTTGGCAAGTGCTGCCGAAAAAGAAGCGCGAGTGGTGTTTATCGTGCTCTGCGCAGCAATTCCAAGACGTGGGGGTCCACAACCTGCGGGCGTCGATCGCCGACTCACTTGCTTGATCAGGGTGTGCACCATGAACTCCATGAGGCTGACGCGGTTGTCGTTGTCCGCGTCCATAGCCGAGTACTCACGCGCTGTAACCGTGGCCAGGAGGAGGCGCGTCTGCCTCTGCTTTACGCGCTTGTTCGCCTGCATCTGGGCTTCCTCGCCCGGGGGAGCCGCGCGGCGGGGGGCGGGGGTACAAAGAAGAGTAGAGAGGAGACGATTTTCGTTGTCGTCGTTTTTCACCGAAAGTCTTCGACGGAGCCAACTAAGCAAAACGCAGTAGTGCCTCAATCCCACCACAGTGTGGAAGTCGACAACCTACAGGGCGTCAAACCCCAGCCTCAGCACACTCTGATTAGCAGTTTTGGAGGACGCGTACGTCTATCCTTACGACCTTGACAGCGGAAAGCTCCAAACATCAAGCGCACATTTACATCCAGATAGGTTATGCTACGCAAACGCGAGCCCCGGAAAACTTGGTATGATGCAAAAAACGGCGCATTTCCAACTATCAAACCCCAACACCCGTCAACGATCAACGTAGCTTTGTCTTTGATTCTCCCAATACCAGCACAAAAGCTGTCTTCGACACTGACCAGACCGGCTTGAGCACCTACCTCGGTGTAATCCGAAATAACCTTTCCCAGCAGCAGGGTGGACAACGGCAGGAAGAAAATGGCGAACAACCGTGTCCCGGTCGAAGACGGGAAGTAGTCGCCTGTAGCAATCGGTCGAAAATTCATGAGAATGTCAAAAAACGGCGTGATTCTCCCGATAACAAATCCGACACACACTGATAAAGGCAACAACAACAACAACAACAACAACAACAACAACAACAACAACAACCAACAAACTTGACCAGAATGAAAAGAACCAAAATTCTGAACAAATACAAGAAATAGCACGTATTATAACTGCCCTTCAACTGGATCGCAGATGAAGGCTCTGCTCGGCGACTCTCACCATAGCCCACCGTCGATGAGGACACTACCGTCAGGTAGAAGGCGTCGATCACCGACATGTGGCCGTATACCATGAACACCGTTGTGCCCACCCCCACGAGCAGCACAAAGTAAAAGACGCCCAGGCCCACCTCCACCTGCCCGGTCGATCGTCGTCGTGGCGACATGACGGTTGACCCAGGAAAATAACAAGTCCGGGGCGACAGACACAGAGAGAGAGAGAGAGAGAGAGAGAGAGAGAGAGAGAGAGAGAAAAATCAAACCACACAGAACCAAAGATTGTGCCAGTCCGCCTGTCCCTTGTATCAACTCTTGGAGAGAGGGGGGGAGCGGGCTCGTTGATTCGGCGGTTCGCGTGTCGTCCGTGCCGAAGGCTCATGGATCGCGCGTAAGTGAGGTGGGAAAGGCATGAATGCCGTGGTTGCTGGCCCAGCGCAGAATATCTCGTGTAGCCCAAATCAATAGCGCATGTCGCTGTTTTGCTTGCAGTCGACCTCCCGAGAAACTCGGAGTCGAGCGCGCTTGTGTGCATCATCGCCGCAGACGGAGTCGGAAGGACCGGCCGCTTGTCGAAAATATCTCAAAAGCAAGAAAAAATGAAAAAAAAAACATCGAGGGGGTTCCGCCGTTTCATCTTCTCGGCCGTCGTATCGCTGCACCGGACCAGTGGCAGAGTCGTTCGCGCACGGGAGGGCAGCAGTCGTAGCTAGCGAGCTAGCTCCGCGTTTTTGCCCTTACATTGATGCTATTGACCAAGGCGATGTCGTCGTTGTCGCCAGCGGTGTCCTGCTGGGCGGCGGGTGTGCCGCCGTTGGTCGCGCCGCTCCCCCACTGTGTCTGTACCCCGTAGGAAGAAATGAACGCCGATCGTCATCGCTGCACCGTGCAATCCATTTGGTTGGTGGCACGCGGGTCTCACGACGATGCACTTCTCGCCCCTCCGTGACTACAAACCACGTCTTTTAATGGACATGTAACCAATAGTGTGTGGGTGTGCGGAGGCCACAAAACGGGACGAATTGCACGCAGGAGTGTTGTTTTCGGTTCCGGCCCTCTCACCCAACGACCACCCACAGCTTTACCTTCATGGCGGTGTCAGGATAATCCACACCCATGGCCTGCGCCCTGTTCTTGGTCAGGAGGTTCACGAGAACGTCCTCCTGCGGAGAGAACATAGTCATCACGGGGCGGGTCACACACAAGGGTTTCGAAAAAACAAAAACAAATCATGCATTTCAACGGGAGGGTGCGTTGTACGATCGGAGGGGGCATCGTCGCCGTCGGGAGTCCACTCGGTGGTATTAGGTCAGGATACCCAGGCAGCTCTTCGATCGACAACCGAAAGCTACGGTATCTATCCATTTGACGAGGCGTGGTTTCGGCGACGCAACGCCCTGCGAGCGGATTTGTGCCGCGTTTTCTCTGCGGGACATGTTGGCCGTTATTGGCATCGCCACGCACGATACCCCGTAGCTCAACCCTCCTCCGCGCCCCCCCCTGCCGCCGATCAGCTAGATACTCCTTGACCAAGCACGCCAAAAACTAAAAGCGCGCCGGAAGTCGGGGGTTGATCGAACAGGAAAACCAACGGTTTTTCGTCTCGAACAGGTCGATGCGCTGAAAACTAGTCGAACGAATGAAGGAAGGACAGCTTAAAGAACTCCTGGGAGCCCAATTTCAATTGTAAATCAAGAATATAGCCCTCCGTCATGGCATAGAATTCGGTATCGCCAACTGAGCCATTCTCGGTTCATTGAATTCCATGCACAACGTGGCAAGCGTGAAGGGCACCAACTACGAGGGGCTATCTCGCGGCGTCCGGTCTCTCGACATAGGTGAGCGCGATCAAGTAGCAAAACGGCAAGAGGAGGCAGGCAAGCTACACAACCAATGCCACCATCCCCCGAATCATGCTAAGACGGCGGCCTGCCTGCTTGTCCAAGAGGAGCTCAACGAGCTTGGACAGAAAGGCCGCCACCATGGCCACGCCGATGAGGATGTAGAAACAAGCGAACAGCTTCGTCACCGGCTTGTGAGCGCTCAGGTCCCCGTAGCCCACGGTCGTCAGGGTAACTGGAAGGTAAAAAAGCGATTGCGCCAGCACAACACGGGATTGACGGTGAGGGTCAGGGTTAGGGTTATCGGTGTTGTGATCATGTGCTCTTTTCGGTTGCTCGACGCAGCCGGGTGGGTGGGAAGCGGCCTTGATTCTTTTTGGTCCGTCAAATTACCGTGCTTCATCTGTGAATAGGAGCGCCCCAGAGACGATGTTGGGAATGAAAAGAAACCTATGCGCGGGGATACATAACAGGTTTGGTAACTCTGACGTCAAGTCTGTCGTCTGGGCTGACCGGCAACTACAATAATGTCAGCGACACAGAAAAAGAACAAACCAGTGCGAATAAAATCGGGAACATCGTAGGTGGGGAGGGGGGGGCGCCCGCGGCCTGGGTGGCGAATGCTATTGTCCGCCCGTGGTGACGAGAGGAAGAAGGCCACTTCGAGGGTCGAAATACTTGGGAACGCAAAAGACAAGACGTGCAAGAACATAGTAGGTAACGATGAAAAACCTTCCGACGCACTTTGTGCGAAAACCGCGAAAAACTAACATTCCGAATGACCAAAAAAACACGAAACGCCCGCCCTACCGACGCAGAAGTACAGCGCGTCCAAGAAGCTCATCCCCGCGAGGGTCGTGTACACCAGGACCCCAATGCACAGGTAGCCGAACACGGTGGCAAGCGACAGGGCCAGCAGGCCCTTCCCGGTGAGGGGCGCTCGAGGAGCCTCGGGGACCTTCGCCTGGGCGGCCACCGCCTCCTGTCTCTCCTCCTCCGCCGCTTCCAGCTCCGAGGCCGTGCGGGGTATCGACGGCGGCAAGGCCGCGTCAGCGGGCAATACGGGGGACGACGGGCTCCCGCCGTTGTTGTAGCCGGCCATGAAAGGCTGGGTCAGGCTGGTGCTGGTGGCGTTGGCCAGGAGGCTGGACCGCTCCGAGCTGAGGGTTTGTTGGCACGCGCGCGGTGAAAGGCGGCCGCGACGGGGTTACCGGCGATTTCGAAGTTTGACCAGTGGCCACGCGTTTTCCCTTGTCGACACGGAACATCGCTGGTTGCGACTCCAAACAACCAGACAAATCTGCTGTCGTTCTGGCATGCTTTGTACACGCAGCGCGTTCTTTGCTACGGTGTGAAGAGAATTGACGGCGGTTTCGACGTTTTCACGCATTTTCCCCTGTTCGACGCGAAATACCAGTCGTTCCGACTCCAAAAACGACACATAGCTACTGTTCGACGATCTGGCATACTTGACACGCAGGGCATTCCTTGCTCTTTTCTCCCCTCCCTTCTGGCTGCTTCTCGGGGAATCGGTGTATCTCCAGTGGCACAACATCGTCTAAATTTGACTTCAACTATACCTCGAAGTAGTCGAAACCGGGGGATCAATCGAATCCCACACCACACTCCCGGTCCAAGAACACAAGGAACCCCCTCTGGAAAACACGGCACATGACACACCTGCCAGGCGGAGAAGAAGCCATAGCGCGGGGTGAGAGATGGTCGTTGTGGTGCTGCCGCTGCCGCACGGCGAACCCGTCCTTCCAAGGCTTGATTATCCTACTCCCGCGGCGCCGCACGGGATCCTTTCCGGTGGTTCCAGCTGGCATCAGCAAATATCAAACCCCGTCGGACGAACGTGTGTTGGTGTTGTCGGTTGACCGAAGCGGGACGGGTATTGATTGCCACAGCAGTGTATCAAGAACAAGGCAGCAGGAGCAACGGCAACGGCAGCAGAAGAGCCCGAGGAAAACCACGAGGGGTGGGGGGGAGGGCCGGCCGCAGGGTGGGGTTGGAANTGGGGGGGAGGGCCGGCCGCAGGGGGGGGTTGGAAACAGAGAGAGAGGGAGAGAGAGAGAGAGAGAGAGAGAGAGAGAGAGAGAGAGGGATAGAGTTCACAGACGATAGACACAAACAGGGTTGCAAGCAGGTAGGTGTGTGTGTCATAATTATAAGTGTGTGTTTGTGTTCGTCAAAGCTTGTGCGGATACATCAACTGCAGGTACTCCGCGAAGATTTTATCGGCTTGTATACAATCGTCCAGATCTTCGTTCTGTATTGTGCGGACACCCTAGGTCGCGTTCGATACCCCCCCCCAACCGATTCGCATAGTTCGATTACTTGGCAGCAAAAACAGCGACGGTGCCGACGACGTTGGCGTTGGAACCGTCTCATGGAGGGCTCTCGGACCACGAATCATGTGATTATGACATCCTCTTCGGTGGTTGAGGTTGTAGTTTGAAAATCGGTCCAGAGGGTGCGACATCTTGAGCAAACTACGGCAGGAAAACCGGCATTCCGCACATGTATCGAGCACCACCTTCCGACCTAACGGCAACGGCCATATTCATCGTATTCAGCACCTTCGTTCAACCGCCGGCACCGAACTTAAAGGGTTGTTGCACCGGGAGATCTAACTATAATACTCTGCCCTCTACAATTGTCGGTGCATCGCGGTATTAGATACGAGATGGTTACCCGATGTTCATATGCGTCAACACGAAAAGTCGCGTGGCGGGGATGATTTTGTCGATCAACGACCTGCAGATGCTTCCCTGCTCAGCTCCCACTCCGCATGCAAGCGTGAAGGGCAGAGAGTGCTCACCGTCCTGAATTTATGGAACATGAAGAACATCTTGTGCATCCGCCGAGTCGCACGCGTGGTGGTCGAGCTCGTTTGTCCGTGATAAAATAAAAAACGCCCCCCAGCAACCCTTGAAGCACCTACTCATTGGTCCCACTAGAACATTTTTCAAAGATCGATTACTCATTGGCCCCACTAGACCATTTTTCAAAGATCGATTGCTCCACAACCAAGCTTGTGACAATACCGGTAATTGAGGTATTGGAAGTACATCATCGAGGGCTTTCCGTAGGCGTACCGAGCTCCTACCGCACCCACTTGTTTGTGGAGCAATCACGCTATTGAAAGTCGGTCTGCAGGGGGTGTGCATCGCTCCGCGTCTTGCGGTCACAGCACAGTTCCACCTCTGAACAACATCTTATGATGCAATGGTGATGGATAGTTTCGAGTGGGCTGAACTATAGTGTTAATTCCTCGGACGCATGCCCAGCCTTTCCCCGTTATTGTACGACAGCCCGGCGCTCTGTGCACAAAACCGGCGACCCTCCGCTGGGTGCTAACTCGTGCGTCTGCTGCCGGCCGGGGCATGATGCCGCAGCTGGTACGTTGCCAGTTTCTGTTCAAGCTGTGTAGAGAAGCAAGCACGCTGTATCTGGGTGCGCAGTGCGTATGAAAGCCATTAGCAGGGGGCGCCGGAACGTTGTATCTGGTCCAAGTGCAACCCCATGCCGTGATGCCGTGTGCAATGGTCCTTGCAATGGTCGTGTCTAGTGTCTCCTGCAACTCGCATGGGAATCGAGTAGACTATTGGAACTCTTTCCAGGACACACCCACCCACAATAGTTGAACCCTGGCAGCCTGGCTAGTGAGTAGTTCACGCGTTCGTATTTTCCGCACTGGACGCGGTGCCCTGCTCTCTCTCTCTCTCTCTTTCTCTCTATCTCGTTCTCTCCGGCGAATATGGAAACAAGCTCGGCCTGCCAAACCAGCTGCTAACGCCCTGTTCGTTCCTTGGTTGTTCGCTCGTTCCTTGTTCGAACAGAGTTCGAATGCGGCACAACCCCAGTGCACGCAAACGCCGCAGGGCTGAAAATGAACACCCATCCCATCCGGCGGCCCCCCGCGACGCAACAAACGTGCGTGTTTTTCGAGGAGAGCCATCTCATCGTGTAGATCCATGGCGAGCGTTGCGGCCCTCGCCTTCTGTTCCGCTGCCGCTCCGTCCCATGTGAGCTGCATGGGATCCACTGGTGCGTTGAGCACCAGCCACTGGGCGGCAGCGTTCCCAACCAACAGCAGGGCCACAGCGTTCCCGACCGGCAGCACCAGCAGCCTGCGGCCGAAGGAATACGTCAACGTCAAGCACGGCGGCCGGAGCAGACGAAGACCGCCGTTGTCGTTGACCCGGGCGGGACCGTGGTCGACGCCACCGCCACTGCCTGCGAGCGCGTTGCGTGACAGCGCTCCGCGGGAGAGACATCGCGAGGAGCAGCTTCAGCAACAACAACCGCTACTTTCCTCCACATTGCTCGCGGCTGCGCGTACGTTGTTGCGCCGCGTCCGTGAAGCCAGAGCGCCGCCATCACGAACAACAAGGCCAGCCGCCGCCGCGGTGGTGGCGGCGGCGGTGGCGGGGGCAGAGCGGCCACCCGCTCAACTCAAGCACGCGGGGCTTGTGCTGGTGCCGTGGCTGTGGTGGCCCTTCCAGCAGCCAGTCGTCGCAAAGTCCGCCGGAGGTGCGGCAGCGGGGCCGGTTTTGGAAGTTGGGGCGAGGACGATGTCGGCGACGACTCGCGTCACCAAGTCGGCCCTCTCCTTTGTCCAGGTCAGCACACATGCCCCCCTGAAGATCTTGGACTCATTGCCTCGTTGCACGTAGCCATTGCTTCGGGTTTATGCGTAGCAATTGTATTTCGGTGTATGCATATGCTTACCGGCGATGACTTTCAATACCACATGGTAGTTGAGCGACGGCGAACCATCGATTCAGGCACTGGCTGCTTACTGCTTATCGTCTTCATGAATGCTGCCACTGATGCATCACGCGCGGGCGAACGACCCTTGTACTTACCCCAGGGGGGAACTTGGGTATTACCCTTGCTGGTGGGAGTATAGACCTTGTGATTTCTCTCACAGGCAAATACACACACACACACACACGAGCTAGACCGCGTTTTGCGATGTGATCGTCGGGGCAAGTAGGTGTGCTCTTGATCGCACGCGCCTGTTTCTTGCTGTCGCAGCTCGTCGCTCGTATGCAGTCCAGAGGTTGCACCGCAAGGTGCTTAACAAGCCTCACGGAGCTGCAAACAGGAAAGTACACAAAAGCTAGGTTGCTGAGAATCGCACGTCGCCCTGCCTTAGTTGATTGCGGGGCAGGCGCCTATTCGGCCATCGCATGCAACTAGATGAGCGCGTCTTTTGTTCCCCGCCCCCCTTGCCTGTCAACGACATCGCGCGAGACTGCGCTGCAAGACATGTCGCACCCAACGTGCTTCGCACTCGATGCGCCTGCCTGCCGAGTGGCGGGCGAACCCCCACCCAAAACCCGCGCCTAGCCTTCACAGGAACCGCATTTCCCTCCGCCTTTGGAACGCAGTTTACGCATAGATGACAAAGCGGAGCTCACCTCACCCCTTCCCGCCGCGCGCCGCCCGTGTGAAAACCTACAGCTCCAAGTGCGGCGTGAGGCCATCCTGTCCGCGCTTATTCTAATCGTGGCCCCTCTTGTGCTACGGTGGTGGGCGAGGAGGGAGGCAGAGCACCACGACACGCTGGAGTGCCGCAACGTTGTACAGACGTACCTTATTGCATCCAGCGGGTGGGTGTGCGCGGTGCTAGCAGCGGTGGCGGGCAAGCCAATATCTGCCGTTGTGCTTCAGGTACTTTTCTTTCTATCGGTGATGGAGAGGGGGGGGCGCGTATTCATGTTTTTCATGCCTTGGCGTGACCATGCGTCATCGAGAGGACAGGACATTGTTTCCCGCAGGACCGTGATATGGGGGGTGCAAACCTGCATGTAAATAACTCACAAGGCGAGAAAAACGGCACATCGGATCTGGTGTTCAGTGTTCATTGTACGTGGAGCACCGTGCGCATACAAAGAGCATGCGGCCATCGAGTTGTGTCCGCGGCGAAGCGCCAGCAGTACGAAGCCCTCACAGCATCCTGTGCTTGAAATTCAATCCGTGGGAGCCCGTGCCTTATGCTGTTCTGAAGTTAGTTCGCACCTTCATTTTTCCGGTCCTATTTCCTGCGTCTTTAGAAGGCAGACAAGACGACACGGCCGTTGGCAGAGGAGGTGAGATAAATGTAACTCACACACACCCATGTGCACCTACAATCCAATCGAACATTTTTTGGCGCGATTCTTTTTGTTCCGCCATGTGGAAAATCATAAATATAACGCGACGGCGACGGCGACGACGCAAGGCGGCGTGGAGGGCGGCGGCGGCGCGGTCGCTTTGGACGTGGTCCGACCTGGGGAGGGGGCTGACTAAGACCCCCGGCTGGCTTCACGCCTCCGTGGCATGGTGGCGGGGAGCAGCAACCCTTGTCGCCGGGGCCGGCGCAGTGGCCAGGATCCTGGTGGGTGTCGCGGAGCCCCTCCCCCCCCTTGTTTTATTTTCCTACGCGTTCTGTGCATTGACCGGATGCGCGCCGTTATGGGCCCGGATATGACGGATAACCCTTAACCCCTCTTGAGTTGTTTGGGCAGCTGCTTTGGCTACCTTTTCGTCTCTGAACTTTTTTTGTATTTTTTCGACGAAACAGGTGCTGCTCATCGCCACGACGGGGACTTGGACAGCGACGACCGCGGCGGGCGCATTGTGTGCCCCGATCCTCGACTTCCTTCCCGCTGGGCTGGTGAGCCGACCGAGGGTACTAGCTCGTACAGTAGTCTACGTCATCGTAGTAGTAGAAGTGGTGTGTGCTTTCGGTCCGTCTATCTGGCGCCACTACACGCTGCTGTGACATATCTGTTCAACGCATACCAGACTATCAGACGAGGTCACAAAACACATCCACACACCAAGAGAGAAGACGAGATCACACAAGGGAAACGTCATACAGGAGCTTGTTTCAGTTTTGGATTGTAGTAGCACTAGAAATTGTGTAGGAGTTGTGGTGTTGGTGGTGGTTGTGGGGCATGGAGAGGGCCGGTTAAGATGCACGTCTTGTCTCCGACGTGGGAGTCATTCCCTGTCGAGCGTGGTGGGTTGGGAAAAAGCGTGGGGGTGTAAGGTACTTCCCCCGCACCTTTTTGCGTGGTGCACGAATAACCTCAGCGGAAACCAACAGGTGGTGGGGGTATTGTTTGCCGCGGTTGGCCACGATCCAATGAAATGAAGACGGGAACGCAATTGAACGCCTAGTGGTTTTATGTTTTCATCCCCCCTTTCGGCGTGTTACGTTGAACTTCGTCGCGACAAACGAGAACAGGTAAGATGGGCATCTACGCCGGACGATAACTTCGGCCTCAGCGCCGCGCAGCTCGTGCTCGGGGTGGGCATGTACGCGTGGATAGCCTACTACGCGTGCTTCTTCCTGCCCTACCGGGTGCTGTACGAGGAGTACCAGAGCTACGCGCGCCGGACGGCACAGGTGTGAAAGCCGTTATTTTTTTGTCCTTCTCCGTTGATGCGTCCCCCATCCCTTCCTTCCTTCCTGCTTTTGGCGCTCGGAAGCCAGACGCTAATGATGAGTGCAAGGGGAGGGGAGGGGTGGTGGTAGACGTGGGGGGGGGGAGTGGTCATTGGTTTTGGCTCTCCGATGTTGAAAACCGACGGGGCTGGGTGCACAGCTTGTCTCGCGGTTTTTGCGTTTTGTGGGGCCGGCTGGATGGAACTGGCCTCCTATTTTTGTGTTGTGGGCTGTTCATCACCGCGATGCTCGATAGCCGGTAGGTCTCTCAGTGGTGCTTCTTGTGAATTCTTGACGGTACCAAGTACGGCCCTCTCTGCGTCACGTCGATTTTTCCAGGAAGACGACTAAATGCGCATGCATTACCACGCACAGTTGTCTCTCTCTCCCTCTCTCTCTCTCTCTCTC
>CACKRE030004794.1:18795-31320 GCA_902602495.3 Ectocarpus sp. CCAP 1310/34 | reverse complement strand
CCCCCCCCCCCCCCCCCGACCTACGGCAGTTGTTGGCGCTCGTTCACACCCTGTCCTTGCCGCTTTTTTTTACGACCCATGGGAGGTTTTCGCTGTCGTTGATTATCAACCCCAGGGTACTCTTTCCCTCCCCCCTGTCTCAATCTCCCTAAAAACTTTCCATGTTTCGGTGCTTTTGCGCTATCTTGCGGCTCGAATTAACGTAAGGCAGAGAACGCATTTCCCAAGAAGACTCGCTTTGCAGGAAACGTTGTAGACTTGTTGGAGTGTGGTTCCAGGTGTAGGGAAAATTCAAGTCCTCGTTCTCACGTGCGGTCCGCCATACATCAACGGGGAACACATGTAATGCCGCACAGGATGGCGAGGATGCCTCCAGGCGACGACCGGGATGTTCTCGAGGCGGCCGGTATCGTGAGGCAGAGAGCGGGCTCACACACGGTCGTAAAGGTGGATGAAGCGAACGTCATGTTGGTATTGTTTTTGTTGCTGCTGCCTTTGTCGTCGTTGTTGCTTTTGTTTCTGTTTCTGCTACCGTTGATGTTGTTGTTGTTGTTGTTGTTGTTGATGATGTTGTTTTGGTGGCCGTGGTAGTGGTGATGATCGTGTGTCCCCCAATGGTAGCTTGTTGAACACCTCCCTCGCCTCCAAGCGCTACCTCCATAGCACCATCCCGGACTATGCCTCGCGGCCACGAACCAGCTACAGCCGTTGATGATACGAACTGCTGGGAGTACTCTCGCCTACAGTAGTGCCCAGGGTTTGTGCCTAGCTGCTGCCGGTCAGATCAGTAGGCAGGCGAATATGTTCTTGTGCTCATTGCCCGCCCCCTCCCGCTCTAAACCGAAACTTCTGGATATGACGTTTGACCAGGCGATTTCGTTTGTTTTTGTCTGTATAGAGCTGGAGAGCAGGCGCGGGATATATGGGTTCGTGGCGGTTTTGCACGAAAACCTCCCCATCATTATTGTCAACTAAGAAAGTTGGACGTATGTTTTAGCATGTTTGGGCTTGTGATTATTGTCCGAAGAGGAAAATATTTGCCGCACCTCTTTCGTGATGCTGAAGGCGTGGTGCCGGCCCCAAGTAGTCCTATCTACGTGACCTATCTACGTGACCCCGGTAGTTTCGTCCAGAGAGTGTATAGGGCGGTGTGTAGACCCAGGCTTGCCGGCAGAGTGGGTGGCACGACGGGAAACCGCACAAAAAGCTACAGCAGGTTCTCACGTGTGCCCCCAAGTATTTCAGATACAGTATAACAACAGAAAACAGCAAACGAGCTGCAGCAAAAGCAACTTCCTTAGTGTAAGTGTTCCTCATGTGCTTTTTGATATCGCTCTCTGGAAACCCGATCGCGGGAACGGAATACAGCGAACAGGCTACAGCAATAAGCAGCTTCCCACAATGTGTCTCACGCACTCTGCTTTTTCACTCCTGGGAAACCCCCGACCGTGGGAGCAGGCCGCGAAGAACGTGAAGAACAAGGACGGGAAGGTTGGCGTCAAGATGCTGGCGCTCAAGTTCGGCGACCTAAGGTACTGGGGTTCGGACCTGTTCAAGCGCTTCGAGCAGCAGGTGCGTGCGGGTAGCTGCCGAGTCTCGAAATTGATGTGTGCGCCTGAGTGTTGTGTGCGTTTGTTTGTGCACATGTTTTGAATTTTGTACAATATTGTGGCGCGATTCCGGGCGGCAATTTGCGCCTATTTTGCACAACCTATTTTGGACGTCCTGCACGCATAATATTGCCGCCGATAGCGCCCCAAGCCGAACCATCACCACGGAGGGAAAGGTTGTATACTTCATCTGTTCCTTAAATATCCGGTCGGTTATGTTGGTGCGAATCGTTACACCGTGCCTGGTTTGATTTTCGACTGTTTTGTTGCATTGTGTGTCGTTGTTCACGGTTGGTGCTTGACCCAGATTGCCAAGCAGCAACAAAAAATGGACTTGCCTCCAATAATAGCCGAATTTTCGCTCTTATTTCGAGTTTAACATGAGAAACCCGGGAAAACAAAATTTGGGAAAATCGGAGAACAATACAAACATCTACAATTGACAAGCGATATTGGGTATCTCTTCGCAGGAAAACCTTCACACGCCTCATCTAGCAAGCTTTATTGCGTAAGGGCCACGCTCGATGTGAAACGTGCATTATCGGGCAATACAGGCAATAAAAGGACGAAAAGGTACCAAAATGGGACATAGTTTTTGACCTGACTCTGTTTCATATTTTTTCTCCTTTTTTCTTCTTTTTTCTTCATTAGAATCTCCGGAATTTAATGTTTCTAACGAATCGAACTTTAGGGTATGGGTCAACCCCGTTGTACAAAAACAATTTAATCACCGATAACCGACTAGACTTATCGAACAGACGCGTTACCATCTTTTATGGCAAAATTGTTATTACAGTATGTCACTTTCTATTTTCCGTTTGCTACGGTCGTGTAGCGGTTCTGCCTCATCGTCGTACGACCGTATTCGCCTTTGCCAACCAAAATGGTGGGGTCCCGCAGTAGGTTTCTCCTGCTATGATCCTGATTTGGTTGTTGCTGACCTCTTGTACGATGCCTGGATGTGATTGCGCAAGTGCTTGTACCGGTATCGGGGGTGAAATGTTTTTTTTTTGGGAGAAAAACGGAGCGAGGAGAGTCAATAGACACGGCATAATGTTTTTCAGCGTGGTGGGTGTATTTTCGGAGTGGTGAGTTAGCTCCGCCCAACTTCCACACGGCTAGCCACCGTGTTGTTGCTGTTTGTGTCGTTGTCGTTGGACTCCCCCCGCAGGAAGGGGCATGAGACGGAATGACGATAACGTTCTGCTCTTATGTAGTGTATGCATATGACAACAGGCCATTTCATACACTCTTGTGTTTTTGTTGCAGGTGCACCTGTTGTACCTCCGTGCAAAAGAGAAGGACAGCGGCGACGCCTCTATCGCCCTGCTTACATACCACGCCACGATCTTCGTACAATTAGCGCAATTTTGCCTCTTTTTTTGTTGTTGTCCTTCCTGCTTTCCTTGAAGTTGAGGCGGGATAAGAAGACAGGGAGAAAGCCGCCGGACGCCCCCGGATCTGGGCCGAACAGGCAGAACAGGATGACCTACTCCAAGGTTGGTCTGGCTTTCGGGCATCACCTGCCGCTCTCTTGATTTCATCGCTTTGCCCGACGTCGCAACTATGATAGTGATGTTTTTTGCTGTTTGATGGTTGCCGACGATGTTCGTTTTCTGTTGTTGCAGCGATCGCCGACGCCGTCTCTACTGATGTTGGTTTTGGTGGGTTTGTATGTTGTTGTTGCTTACGGTAGCGTAGTAGTGTAGTGATGTATCGTTGCCGTCGGTGGGGCGCTGTTCGCGCAGTACGTGTGGCTTACGCCCATGCCGATGTTGCCTGAGTGATCAGCACGGGGATTGCTCTCTTTTAGAGTTGTCGCCTCACGTGGAGGCTGGACCCTGCCGTCGATCTCCTTCGCGGCCGTTCTTGTCGAGGAGTCCCTGCGGACTAGAAGGCGCGCTCGTTCTTTTTTGGCCTGAAGACTTTTTTCCAGAGATAAGCCGCTCAGCGTGGACGACGCTAGTTGCAGAACCACACACACTGCCAAGCCAGCCAAGCGACTGAAAAAAGTGGTCGTGTTTTTGGTTCTCCCGATGTAATGACTGGCGTTTTTGTTATTGGTCAGCCGTTTGGGGCGATCGGCGCCAGTTTGAGACCCACCAACACATGCGTACGCACCGCACGCGCTCATTCACTAGAAACACCCTCTTTTAAACAACAAGCTCTTCATTGCTGCTGAATACATGGTGCTTGGGAAGATTCGGCGAGAGGTTAAGGTGGAGCTTGGCAAGACCGACGCAGAGATGGATAGCGACCCCTCGCTGTCGATGCCCAACCTCATGACCTTCGACCCGGATGCGGAAGACGGGGACCCTCCCGAGCTAATCAAGCAGGAGGTGGGAAGATATACTTGTTTGACCTCCCCATTTTTTTCTTTTTCCTTTTTGAGTTGTTTGTTTTCTGGGGGTCTTGTTGAGAGTTTTCTGAACACCAGAAGTAGCAGGTCAATACCTTCACGGAGGTTCTACGGATCCCGCTACCCAGGAGGCGTGATGATTTTTTTTTTATGCGCATGTTCCCTCGGTTGTTTGTTTGTTCTGGAAGTGAGGACAGGGAGTGGTTTTGCTACACAATTGTTTGATCGACCCTTGCGCTTGGGAGGTTCTCCTGACCTTGTCAATGTTGGCGATGTCAATGCCAATTTCGACGTTTTAATGATGCGAAATTAGTTACGAAAAGGAAGCTATCCAGATGGGTACAGTAGTTTTCGGCGTCTTGAATGATCGGTTCTCTGTCCTCCTCATCGAAAGGAGGTAGGGTTTTGAGCCAAGCACTCACGCTATCCTGCGTTTTTTTCGTTTTGTTTTCCTGGTAAGACCCAACGAATCCATCTCTATCTAAGAAAGAGTCTAATTTTTCGGATAATACAGGAGCACGCCCGGTCATTTTTGGAGGTTTACTCCCCGCCTCGTGCAGCAGAACGTGTTTTTTTAAGAACATTCCTTCTTCCCGTCGCCGTCTCGTCGTCTCCCGAAACACTCTCTTCATTTGGCGTACGTGGGTCGGACCCTACCACATACACCGCCACCACCGCCGCCAACAACCATTACCACCGGCCGCCTCTCGACCACACCATACCAACGGCCCCCCGACAACAGCGGCCCGGTAGCATCGACGCCGGCGGGGAGAACCTTCGCATGAAGAGCGGCCACGAGAAGGTGTTCACGACGGACTCGACGCCGGCCGACATGGCGAGAGCGGCGGGCGTGCCGCTCGACGCCGCCGCCGCCCCCGCCGCCCCGGAGGTGGTACGCAGCACCGACAAGGTGTCGTACAAGATGTGAGTGAAAAAACAAAGAGGGCGTTTTTTTTTGTGTCGGGGTAGTGTTCGGGGGCGTGGGGTCTGCTCTTCTAAAGCACAGTGATTCCTGGTGTTTTTTTTTTTTTGCGTCAGGAGGTCGTGAGGACGTGCTGAAAATATTGTTTGAAGGTAAAACGTCCGGAGATCATGGTGCTGGGAAGCATGGTGTCTTGAGATGATAATGTTGGTGTTGCATTCGAGGATGCGCTTGCACAAACTACGCTTCCCGTCCGGCCGTTCCTGCTGTTCTTGCCCGTTGTTGGCTCTTTCC
Organism: Ectocarpus sp. CCAP 1310/34; assembly: GCA_902602495.3. Classification (NCBI taxonomy): domain Eukaryota; class Phaeophyceae; order Ectocarpales; family Ectocarpaceae; genus Ectocarpus; species Ectocarpus sp. CCAP 1310/34. The sequence goes on along the minus strand of CACKRE030004794.1, from coordinate 26,135 downwards.
GTCGGCCGACCCTTTGCCGCCATGCCTGAACCTAAACAGCGGCGATAGCGCGGGAAACGCTTTGGAAGACTCCATCCGATCAATGTCGTCGTCGTCGCCGCCCGGACGGGGGGCTGCTGACAAGATGACACCGGCCACCGCGACGCCTGGTTCCGCAGTCTCCGGAAAGCAACAACGTGAAGTCTCGACGGGGAAGCAGGGTGACGTGGTAGCCGTCGGTGTTGATTCGCCGCCGAAAGGGTCGAACAGCGGGTCAGGTACCGGTTCGGGCTCGGACGAAGGCTCGGGCAAGGGCGGAGGCGAGGAGCAGGTTTCCCGACGCACCGGCGCCATCAGCGATAAGTGGTGAGGGGGTTGTTGTTGTTGTTGCTGTTGTTGTTCTGTTCAGGTCAAGCTGTCGTGGGTGACCGTTTTTGTTGGTGTCGCAGTCGTAGTAGGATTCAAGAATCTTGATACGAAGTACATAAAGATGAACAATGTACCCTATAATATCCGCAGTGGCGATTATGATTTCTACTCCGAACGAGTGGGAGGCCACCCGGGTTCCGGGAAGTCTGCGTGGCCATGACAACATAACTACTTAACGAGCTCCTCCCCTCTCTCTCTGTACAAGACAGGCATCCACTGCGGTTTGTCCTTCAGTCTGAGCTCTGTACGCCTCTTTTTCCGACTGGGTTGCTCTTCGTGCGCTACTCTTCAATATGCAGCGATGATATCGCAAGTTTGGCGATGGAGTTTTCGATGCGATCAGGCGGCTCGTCGGCGAAAAAGAACGCCACCGACACTTCGGGGCCGCCGCCGCCGTCACCCCGGGGGCCGCCGCCGCCCACAGCGCGCGACCTCTCGACCGTCTCTCACATGCAGAGCTTCGTTCTTGCTCACGAGCTGTTCTTGAAGTACTCGGTGATCGTTTCGGACTGTTTCCCCACCCTCACGTAGCGCTGTGCTGCTTGCATTCATGATTCCCTTGTGCTGCCTGCCCCTCGGGAGCCCGCGAGAGTTGGTGTCTACGTCTTTTCCGCACGAGCCGCACGTCGGGGAGGCGTTGTCGGAAGGGGGTCAATGGTGCGCCTTGAACTGTCTCGGTGCTTGAGTTCTCCTTTCTTTATTAGTTAAGATATTCTACTGGCTATCTACTGGTGGCCTTGTGCGTACGATGGCATATTCCCCTTCAAACTAGTTGGGGAACGAGCGGAAGGGGGGTCTAGTTGACAACAGGCCAGGCATCGAGGACGCCTCGGCGTTCTCCGCGGGTTGGACCATTCGGAAGAGATCAGGCAGGGTTGTACAGGGCGGGAACGCAAGTTGTTCAAATCATTCTCCTCGGCGTGGTTTGGTTTTTCATGTCAAAAACCCCGAAGGTTTTGTTTCTTTTTTTCTTAGCATATCACCTGAAACAGCAGGGCCAACCATGAGGTTGCAGAACCTCGCATGCTTGCACACTATAATGTACATCGTTGTGAATTGTTATGCGTAAAAGTCTACACCGACTTCAGCCTCACGTCAAACATTTACGTGGATGGCGCTCTCGTTCTCCATACTGCAAAAAGGGAGGACTGGATCACCAAAACCCAGAAAGTACGCGTGCAACGTTAGGCTAGCTGCGGTACAGCTTGGCAAGCTGTTTCCTGGATACTCCACGAGTTCCCGTATACCTGCTTGGCGTTACGCGTCTCATCTGAAAATATTATACCGTAATTGCGCGTGTTATGGCACCCGTCGTTGATTTCGCACCCATCGGTGTTGTGACACCAGGGTGCGCAATAATATCGAGAATGGCATGATTTCATTGCATTTCCGCACCGGTATCGGTGCTAACGCAACCGGTGCGATAATTGCGTGCTTTTGCAAGGTACCTGTACCCTCCGGCCACGTCTGGCACTGTATGACGATCGGCTGAGGATCCGGTAGGTAGTAATTGCCATTCCTTTCAAATGATCATGATTACTGTTTTTCTTAGGTACGGCAATCTGTACATCGAATGCACTCATTGACTCAGTCAAGCACACAGAACACCCCCCTCACCTCCAACCAACCGAACAAGAAGGAGTTCGTAAACGCTACTACAAATGGAACGTTAACATGCCCTTTGAGGTAGACAGAGACAGATGGAAACACCGGCAAACACATGAAAGGCTTGCCACCAACAAAGAGGTTGGAAGAAAACGATACCGTACCGTATACCTTTCACAGCAGGGAGTCAAAGCGCCACAGCGTCTGTCGAGAACCCCAAACTATAGATATGCCATTCTTCGCGGTGTTGTTTGCTTTTTTCTTCTGCATGTCTTTTTCGGATCCTGCAGCCTCCACGCCGATATAGTATTTGTTCTTACACAGACTAGCATCTCCACAAAAAAATCATTTTCACATGTATTTCCGTGCACAACAATTTGTCCAATTACGTTTTGCGCGATAACTTCGTTTGGGAAAAGAATTGGAACGTGAAACAACGGTAGTCGTGACCGCCTCGTCGAGATACGTCGATAGCTGCAGAGTTTTTTTTTCTTTTTGACGACATGCAGCATTTTCGCAAAACTCATACACGGAGCCCCCCAAACAAGGCATAACCCCTATGCATTCACGGAACCCCCAAACCATGCCCCTGTAGAGCCCTCTTGCCCTCTAACACCTGCTCAAAATACACCACGACACCCCCTGTTTGCATTTGTACAGATACTATACCACGCTTGCTCGGGAACACCCTCGAAGGTCAAGCTCGCCAATGTATACACGTGAACGAATCTCCACACTCCGCACAACTGTAGTAAAGAAAATAAAAAGACACCGCCACACTAACTATACGATACAGCATGCACTAAACTAATTAAAAGCTCGGGAACAGTCAACCCTTTGTGGGTCCAAAAAAAAAAAAAGATGTGGTTTACGCAGGTAAAGACACACACATCACGACGCAGTGTTGTCGGCCTCCTTCTCCTCTCCTCCCTGCGCCATGGCGCGCTCCCTCTTCCACTTGTTGAATGCCCTTTTCGCCCTCCTCGTGGAGAAGGTTCGGCATTCCGGTGAAGCCGCCAACGCCTTCGCCGCCGCGGCGTCCTTTTCCGCTTGTGTCCCTCCCCCCCCCGTGGCCTCCACGACTACACCACTCATCTTTGCTACGCCCATGGCCCGAAGCTGCCGACATGTTGCCGATGCTGCCGTTGCTGCTGCGGCGCAACTCCAAAACGCCACCGCCGCCGGGAGAGCTTGTGTGCGACTCAACCTCAAAAACCGCCGCTGACTTCTCTGCTGGGCCAACCTCACCACAGGCAGAGGATCTCTCCTCCTCCTCTTCCTGCTGCTGCTGCTGCTGCCGCCACTTCCGGATGAACGCTCCCATAGCTCGTGCCAAGCCTACTAAATAAAACGGATGGAGAGGCTAGGGGTAGGGGCTGGCCCAATGTATGTGTGGGTCTGTGTGGTCTTTAATCATTCAAGTGACAGGACCTAAGGTGTCGAGAGGAATTGCCCACAGCGGATTGGACATGAAACCCCAGCCTACAAGCACTGCTACCGACCTGATGGTAGCTGCCTCTCGATCGGTACCGAGTTCGGTAGATGAGCCGGAACAGCGGTAGAAGTGAGCCTCGAAGGTGGCTTGTGACAAGGAGTGGAAGGTCTCAGGTCGTGGATACGGTATTCGCTTGTTGAATATTGCTAATTCAGGGCAAGCAAGGAGAAGTAGTGCAGCAGTCAAGTGAATGAAGCAGTGGGGCTGTCAGCAATCCTCGCCTCAAGACGGGGCCCGGCAAACCGGACCTTACTGCTAGTACCTGCTGGGAACAACGCAATCTCCCAAAGGTGCAACTCCTATCAACCGTAACACTAACCCTAACCCTAAGTAACCGTAACACTACTACTGCTTGTTGCTGGAGAAGTTTTTTTCTGTTGCGAAATTGCTGACTTCTCGACAGCACCACGCGGCGGATTTTTTTTCGCCGCACTTCCTGCATCGCGACCTCCTGCGGACGCCACCGACCACTTCGCAAACCTCAGGGTCGACTGACCTCTACCATCCATTGCTGTATGCGCCGCTGGTATCCTCATCGCACCAGTCCTCGTCGCTACCATCCTCGTTTCAGCGCCGCGTGCGCCAGTTTGTTGTGGGAGCATCTTGCCCGACAGCAAGAAAATCTCCGATAGCACGGCACGACGAAATGTGGAATATCTCGAGAACCAGAGTTTTCCCGGGAAAAACAAGAACAAGTTTTTCGTTTTTCTTTCGGAAGTAAAAAGTCAAGGGAAAAAAACAGAAAAACAAACTCTCCGTCACGCCCTGGGCCTGTAAACAGGGCGTTTGCCGGTACTTTCGGATTTTCGAACAACAACCACCTGTGTGCAGAGAAAAGTTGCAATTTATTTGTGCATGGGAAATTATTATTGGACAAATTGTTTTGCACGGACCGTACGACGTACAGGTATCCATCCGTGTGTTCTTACCACACATTATTACGCGGTGCCACGCCTTCCACTCTCACCCCCGCGCACGGGCATGCCTTCTCATCAGCTTTCCAACTTCTTCGCCGTCTTTATTTTTATCTCCCTTTCTTTTCAGCGTCGTCGTTTAGTCGTCTACCCTAGTACTAGAGTGTGTGCCTCGGTCGCACGAACGTCGAAACCCGCACTTCCTGAAAACATATTGTACGTGTTTCCGCCCTAACTAAGGGTGGTTCTTAACGCTTCGGAAAAGTAGTGAAATTTTCCACGGAACGGTGACAAGAAAACCCGGCTTTTTTTCGCCTGTTCTATTCGTGATGTCATCGCAAACAGTACATTTCCTTCCCTGAATACACGCTTTGCTCGGCACACAACAGGTTAAGTTGGTGTAGCTCACCATTGAGCAGCGGTAAAAGCGCATGAGCAGCACCCGACACAGACGACAATACACAACAACATATTCGCCTGATTGAGAGCGTAGCATCTGATTGAGAGCGAGATTGCGCGATACGCTGTAGCCGGACTACCACTGAGAGGTGGAGCTTGCTGTGTAGCTTGAATTGAAGGGCTAGCCCGTAGCTTCAAGCCGCTACCCTGGTCATCCTGTGGGAGTCTCTCGTTGTGGAGCTACAGCGGGGAGCAGAAGCTACAGCAGAGCCCACCGCCCGACGCGATACCGCCCTGAAACAGTTTGAGCAGAAATAGCCAATCTGGGCAAATCTAGCAACTTGTCTAGCTCCTCGCTGCAGCATCCGATGACGATGACACGCATATGCTCGCGAAGCTGCTGATGAGACCTTCAATTTGCACCGCTTCTTGGAATAGCCCGTCCCCTACTTGCCAAGAAATGGCAAGAGGCGTCTGGACCCGAAATTTCAATTTTTTTGGCTCTCGCTCTCAATCAGATACTTCGCTCTCAATCAGGCGAATATGTTGTTACACTTAGAAAGATCCTATCCACCCGGCCGGCCTGCTGTTTTCAGTTGTCAGCAACAATAGGCGCAGGGCAGAGTGTCGCAACCTGGGTGTTGCTTGCGATTTCTTCAGTTTGCCAGCTCATTTTCCACGGTTGACACTCCCATCTTTGACCACCACCTGCCCAAAGGTAGACGAGCTCAACAATCATAGGGAGGCAGCCACGCTGACGGCCAGCATCATGTAGACGGTCAATCCGAAAGAATTAGCGTGTCGGAGGCCCTGCTGCTCTTCTGCTGCGTGGTGCCGTGGATTGATGTTGACGTGTCCGACCAAAAACAGAACATACATCTCGCCGCATTTTTTCCAACGGCATTTTGGTGAGGTGGCACACGTCTCTCACACACCTTATTGAGCAGCACCCAAGCACCCAATACCCACGAAGCAGTACGGCGCCGGGAGATGGTATCATATAGGCAGCCGAACCGAAGGAATCAGCGCGTTGGAGGTCTTGGTACTGCTGCTTGCTGTACCCGTTCTACTGCTGTTTCCGAGTTTGCTTTGTGTGACTGAAAAAAATTCCCCGGCACCAACAGCAGCAGTTGAAGACGAGAACACCACGCAATGTCTAGTTTTGGACGAAAAACGGACTGAACGCCGCTTCTGCCGGTTGTCCATCTCCACAACAGACCTGGACGTGAGTCTGGCAGGTCTTTCTAGCGTTCTCAGTGATGTTACAGTGCCCGCGGTGCCTTGCTGTCCGATGCTTCTGTCAAAAACACGGATCCGTGAAAGTAGCAAGCCCCGAAAAATCCCGGTTCCTTCTTTTGACGTTTCTGGGGAAAAACGCCTCCGTATATAATAATATATGTTCAAGAAAACACGCTTCCGTGAAATGTTCCATGTTTTTTTGGTCGTTAAGAACCATCCTATTGAAGAAGAGGAAAGGAGGCATGACACCGAAGTACACGGGCTTGTTCCCAACACTACGTAAGCGTGAATCCGAAGGACACGGACTTGTTCTGGACACTACTTTGAGGGTTCCGCCCCAACGAAATAAGAAATAGAAGGCAACACCAAGACCTACTACTACTACTCTGTAGTAGTGCGCGCTTCGCTTGCACATACTCACAGCACAGCCACATTGGTCCGCCTGTTAGCTGGTCGGTGCTCATAAAAAAAAGGACACAGCGACACACACAGACGCACGGCCTTCCAAGGCAGTAGCAGGAACAGCAGTAGTAGANTACCTGGACCTGCGCCACGATGCCCAACGGAAGTACGGTATTCATGTCCCCTCTGCATCAGCGAAGGATCAACGAACCTGACGGCGAGGAATCTGGCTGCACACCAAAAACGTCAGCATAAAGGTCGAGGAAAGGAGCTAGTCTACTACTCAATTTGTCTCCTCCTGGATCCTTGCGCTCGAGCAGACAAGCACCTGGTTACGCCGCATGTGGCACATGCGGCGACCTTTTCTTTCCACGCACCAAGCATTGTTGCGAACCAGGTACTACATCGTCTCCATCTCTCTCTAGGTCGTTGCAGCCACCGCAAGAGGATGATGACGATAGGCGGCAACTCCTATTACCGTGGGACCTCAACACGTCAGCAGTGCCCTGGATCAGGTTCGACAAGATACTCTTGAAACGTCAATTTTTTCGACAAAACACGTCGATTCGCAACTGGCGACAGTATTTTGCAAACACTTCCAACATGTCGTCATCCTCTTCGTGCAATCGTTTGGAGCTGTACACATGGATCAGCAGAAGTCAGATACCTCAGATCTGTCCCCTCCTGCAGCGGAAAGATATGAAGTAGCACGTGTTGAAAGCCAACTCCAACTTGTCCGAGCAACAAAGTTGCTTAATCCTACCCCAGCATTGATTGCATGGATCGACTGATGGAAGGATGAACAGGGTATCCCGGATTAACCGCTTTGCAAATGGTGATCTGAGTGAACCTATCGCCTGGCTCATGATGTACGAGAA
>CACKRE030004794.1:0-15673 GCA_902602495.3 Ectocarpus sp. CCAP 1310/34 | reverse complement strand
GGCTTGAAATAACCCTTTTGCTGTCCTCCGCTCTTTGCATCAGTGGCTCCCTAGGTTCGGAGGAGGGCATGTGTGGGGCTATGGCCGTGTATTATGTGTTGCTATTTTGTTTGAGTCATCTAGCTGCTGACACGATGACTGTTGGATCTTGGGAGTGTACGATTATCAAATTGGGAGATGCAGCATACCACGATATCCTGGCTTCGGCTGGGCTTGAAATAACCCTTTTGCTGTCCTCCGCTCTTTGCATCAGTGGCTTCCTAGATTGGAGCGAGGGCATTTGTGTAGCTGAGATGTGTGTCTACGTGAAAGAACGTGTAGAGAGAGTCGTATTGGCATTCGCATCAAGCGCATTGCGCATTTTTCGAATTTTGACCCCCTTCCAGGGTCCTTGATTTTTTCCCGCTGGTACTGACGTCTTATAATTGGTTAGCCGGTTAGCGCGGTCGATGCTAATAACAAAATCACACACACACACACCAAACGACGCAGGGCTAGAGAAGAATTGCCGAAGATAGCCGAAAAAACGACGATAAGAGTGATGGTGGTGAAAGCAAGGAGGATGATGGTGAAAGCACTTCAAAACGAACTCGAGTGCACGGTGGCAGTTAGTTTTCCTCTGTTGCTACCGTTTCTGTCCTTAATCCAGGGAATAGCTTTTTCCTGCCCCATGCCGCCCCCTCATGGGGTCCCAGTTAACGACATCTATCTGTATAAGTGTTTTGTGTTTTCAACCGCGCTGAGCCTGACGACGACGTCTTTTTATCGGTCAACCGGTTAGCGTGGTCTATGCTTGTAATAAAAGACACACCATGCGGCGCATGGATGGACAACTCTGCAAGCTTCTAGATGCGGCACTGAGTCCAAACGGCGCGCACGATTGCAAAGGTTGCTGTGGCGGCCGCACACACGGTATGCGTGGCGAGGTGGAGGATCCGGATGACAACGAGATGCAACCGGCGTGCAGCCAAAAAGGCGCAGAGTTCCCCTTACTTCTCAAATCCGGCCAAGCGCCAAGAGGAGGAAGGTGGCTTTCTCGCACCAGGCACGCTAAAAGAAACAACTTACGCTGCAGCTACACAACAACAGCCCCACATGCGGCTCTACTTTGGCTAGAAGCTCGAGGTTTTGAAGCTTCTTGACCAGAAGGTAGCGCACTCAGAAATTGTGCGCATAGGAAGAGGTCGCCGAAGCTTTGCATGAAAGCTGTGCGGTATGTACATGGAGGGGGGCCTAACCCCTCCGACGACGACACGACGACCTAGACCTAGGGCTAGATACCACGGCACACGTTGACGGTGCGAAGGGCAGCGGGGTGATGGCGCCGCTATCATACTATGAGCTATCATCGAGTTTTGGCCATCGTGGAGAGCGCGGAGTCGTGTTGCGTAAGCGAAGCAACACACTAGCACACTAGTCTACACTATTTCGAAAGGAAAAAATGGCGCTCCTCGCAGCGCACGCCGCTCATCCAGCGCGCAAGGCAGATACCAGAAATATTGTTTTGGGTTGAGAATGATCGATACGCGACACATGGCAGAAATGAGATGCTCAAACACTTGGTTGATTGCCATTGCGTTGTCACGCGTTGGTCTCATCACCTTCACTTCGTGAGAGACGCGAACGATTTTCCAGCCTTGATGAGGGGCATACAGTCCAGAAGGGAGAATAATCTTCGTGCTTTGGCGAGCAAAAAAAAATCACTTTTGATGAATGTGCTTGCGGCGTTGTCCTTATTTGGCTCGATACTTCTTCATCTGCACCTTCGTATGACTGCTGCAATGAGACACACGGCCCTATCAAGATGAGCGCGACGCTGCTCTTCTAGGGCAAAAATGGGCTTTTTCCCGGTTCATCGGTTGATGACCGCTATTGAGCCTCCTGGTTTAGCGGCTAGTGACCGCTTAAGTGGTTTAGTGGCGATGCCCTGCATATCGGTGATAATATTTCGTGATACATGGACCGCTAAACCGGGCCCGCGACTGTACATGTTTATTTTAATTAGCAAACGTAACCTCACAGAAGGACTACCAGTTCGAGACATAACCTCACTCAGTCGAAAGGGACGTGTCTAAGCCTTTTTAGTGAGGGGAGGGAAACCGACTTGAGACTGGGCTTTTATTATTGCCGGCTCCTTTGACAAAGTATTTTTCTCTATGCATCATCTGGTTCATCAATTCAATTGTTCACTCGGTGTACCGGCACACGAGCGGACACCTTCTTCCTTGGAACTGGGATCAGCGGTCGTGTTCGCACCCGTGGTGTGCTGTAGAGCAGCGTTGGGCCATCGCGATTGTTTTAGCATGACATCACAGCAGTAGGGATATCGTGCGTTGATGACTCTCTTTTCGGCGCATCATCATCATCATCACCATCTACCTGTCGCTGGTCCGTTCACCCGCAGACGATGCGTGTGGCATCGAACGCTGTAGAATAAGCAACAGAAAAAAAAAGCGCGTTTGAAACGACCGGTGGAACAGAGAGATCACTTCAAGAAAATAACGAAACTGGTAGAGGACCGGCACGGTTGCCCGAGGCAAGCTGCGATACCAATCACCGACACTGAGTGCCCCTAGTGGTTCTGGGACACTCACTGCGCCGGAGATACCTCGCGGTTTCATTGCGTGAGAGGTGTGTTGTAGTACGTACAGGTCTAGGGGAACGATACCCCAAAAAATACATTATGCACGGCCAATCTTGAGGAGCGGCCAATATACGAGACTTGGGTCGAACGGGGCGCGACCAAAACAGCAGACGGAAACCGGGGGGAAAGAAAAGTATTAAGAACAGGAAAACCTGTAAATACGGCACGGGGAGAGCGAAGATTGGCACTGTTGTCGAGCGGCCAAGGGCCGAAGGGAACGGCAGTCAGCAAATACAAGCACCTATCACGCCTAGCGTGGCGAGCGACCAACATTCGAAGTATCTGTTGCAAGGGTGTAGAGCAACTGCAGGGCAGGGGGGAACATAAACCTGCGCTGACGGGACCATGAAAACCCGTCTAACCTCTGTGCAAGCCGTGGAAAAACGGCAATCAAACGCGTTGAGCGGGCCTCGGCACCGAAGGCAACCAAATTTCGACACTTTGTCGGATGGGGTTTACAAAAACAGTCGGTGAAGGAGTCAACAGAACACACCGTGCGGGGAAGTCGAAATAGACGAACAACAAGTTCGACACTCTTGTCGGATGGGGCTGGGTTGACGAAGAAGTTTAGGAAACGATCAAAATAATATCAGGCCGCGCTGCCGGAGCGACAGCAGACCAAATTTCGCCCAAAGGCATTCGGCGGGAGCGCCCAGCTCGTGGTGAAAATAGGAGCCGATCATGAACTGTGGCGGCAATTCCGAAACATAGAAATGCAAGGCAACGGTCTAGCTTGAACAAGAACGAGAGGGTGAGCGGACCAATGTGGGCAAAAAAAACGCCGGAAAGGGCCCTTATTGAAAAGGTGCGCGAGGGGCCATCTTCAAAACATCAAGAGGAGCCAGACGCCCGTAAAATAGTTGCGGGATGCGATTTCCCAACTTAGAGCAGCAAGAGGGGGAGGGATGCATCGTGAAGAACGCGTCACGAAACACAGAGAAACAGCAGAAATGGCCAGGAGAGCACGCGATCAATACCGAACATATCAAAGGGTGAACCAAAAACCAAAACTACGGACGTAGCCGCGAAAGGCACCACGAGCCACATACTGCGCCGATGGCCGAGACGGCGATTTTCAGCAGTCCTGGGTCGTCGAGGAAGCGAACCACGTAGGCAAGTGATAAGGCGGAGATCTTGCCGAGCCACCGAGGGCATATTGAGCCTTGCCCCAGAAACGTATGTTCGGACTGGGAAGCACGGAGCTGGCGGACCGGCGGGGCCACAACTATCCAGGCACGGATGTTGTGGGAAAATTCGCGTTCAGCGGCACTGATACGCATGCGGCGGTACAGTCGGTTTTCTTGGTGGTGCTGGTTGGTTTTCCTGCCCAGTAGAACAAAATACGTCGGCGGGAGTGCTGGAAGTCTACTTCCCGCTACCAGCAAGGGCGGCGGAGGCCTTTTCAACGTGTTTTGTACAAGACGGCGACAATGCCGCCTGGGCCTCGTACAGGTTGGTGCCCAATAAGCTTGTCGACCGCCAGAGGCTCGACTGGCGTGGAGACGCCGTCCGGCGTAACATGATATCCACGGGGATCTGGTCGTGTATTTGTTCAGAATGTACCGAGTGAGACCGGCTGCCAAGAACTCTGGCACGACTCCATCGTCGTGCGGGTTTGCGCAAGGTTTGCAACGAGCGACCGATACATGGCCAGGATTTTGAAACGCCCGGTCCAGTTCATGGACAACTTAGCTTTGAGAACCTTCGGGTCTGTGCCAGCTTGATGCCTTGGTGAATCGTAGCTACCGAGTTGTAAATCCACACCAAGGTGCCGACGGCGCACACCGGCAGATTGTGTGGAGCATCGGTGTTCGTGGAATTCTGGCGTTGTAAGCCGGAACCCATCCGGGTGTGCTGTTCGCGGACCAGCTCATATGACCGGTGCTGGCGATCAGCAGCGAGATCGCATTATTCGAGGTGGTCACGGTCGAGGCTCTGGTGACAACGGGCGTAGGTGTTGGAAGAAACGGTGTGCGGAAACCGCGGGAGACGAACCATGTGAATTTTGTCCGGAGCCAACCCAGTGGCGGCGCTCACGGAACTATTGTGACGCGAGGAAGGTCTCCCAATCGCCCTATCGATCGCATTGCAAGCATCTAAGCCACCGTGTGGTTGACACGCTCAACCACGCCCTTCCCGTTAGGGAGGTAGACGTTGTGGCATTATTCCGAAGTTTGAGAAGCGTGAGGATAAATGTAGCAATAGAGAGCTTTTAACGTAACTGTGGTCCATTGTCAGAGACAAGGCTGAGGGGACATCCTCGCACAGGAATGCATTTATTTGCTGACGAGCATGTCATCAGCGGTACTCTCCGTACAATCGACGGACGTCCCAGGGTACATGTTCGCTCGTCGGCTGAAACGATCCGTGAAAAGGAAGATGCACGCATCACCTCTCGGTGTCGGAAATGATTGTTTGCAGGCAGTGCTCACACCAAGTTTCCACACAACTTTGGCTCCTACGAGTTTGCGGCAGTGGTATCACACCTCCTGGTTACCACACCCCCGTCATGGCTCCCGCTACCTGCATATTATCACCCGGGTAATACATAATAGCACCCCCCCCCACAGAGTACAACACCCGGTTACATGGTTTTTAATCGCCACATGTACCAAAATGTTATCCTGGGTTGTATAGGTTTTTCATCTTGTGTAGGTTTGTTGTCTTGTGCCATATACGGCATGCTCTACCGACCCGCTGATGGAGCTTCTCAAGCATGCATAACGTGCGCGAAGCCCCGTGGCGGCAAAGACCGTCGGTATCGCATGCTTGCATGACCCATGGTCGCATAAGCGTCGGGACGTAGACGTGCGTGGGCTCTTCATTGAGGAGACGCGCAGAGCGACCACCAGGCCGTCCGGATGTAGACGACGTGAGTTTCGTCAGCCCGCGCACAAGGTGTGCGTTGCCATCGTCATCGCAAATGACAACGTGATTTCTGCCAAAGGGCGTAGATGTCCTCACGGGATGGACGTGGTGCCGAAGTGGATTCGTCGAGGACATTCCAGCGCAATTTCTGGGGGAAGGGTCCTTGAACCCCTACTCTCTGCGAATCTCTACCATACCACACACGTGCAGGAGAGTTCTCCAGAAAAACCATTCCTTCCCTCACCAACCACCATCTCCGTGGATGTATGTGCAGTATTTCTCCGATATACTATCCTGAAAATATATCGAATACCCCCGTCCTGCTCGTATGCATGGTTATCCAGCGGCAATATATCAATGTCACCCTTTTCCATACCAACTCTTCCGAAGACAACAAAAAAAGAATTTCCGAAAACCAACAAGGACAATACTAGGTCCCCACAACAAGCGAAACCTCTCAAAACACAAAAGACAACGAAGATTCCAGCCATCTCTCTCTCACTTTCTCTCTCTCTTTCTCTCTCGCTCTCTCATTCTATTTATCCATCTCTGTCTCCCTTTATCTCCCTCCCTTCATGCCCAACACGACTCCAGTAGCTAAAACTCTTCTCTCAATGCACACATTCACCACAATATCTCGGTTCAACGCGAAAGACTCATTGCTTTTCGCCTTCGTCAACAAGTCGGCATCATGGATTCCCACGCAACGTGAGTAGTGGAAATCTCATTCCTCTCCACCAGCTCACTGATTCAGTAACGCCGTACATCGATGTTCTTTGAGTTGGAATCCGTGATCGGGTTGTGCGCAATCTGAATCGCTCCCTGACTGTCCTCGAAGACCGGAATGCACGGCATATCCGCACCTGGCAACATGAAATGTCAAACCCGCCTCAACAACAGAACCTCCTTCCAAGGCGTCGGCAACTGCCACATACTGCTTCCGTTGTCGAAAGCGTACCTCACTTTTGCATCTCAGAAAACCATGTCACTCACCCACCCCAACACGTCACTAGGCATGCTGATGACCTCCTGCCTGCCATCTTGCTTGCATAGTCGGCATCCATAAACACTTCCATGCTAATGCCAGTCACTACTCCCCTCAGCAATGCAATCGGCATCCACCTCGTCCTAAGTTACGTGCCATCATGAGTGGGCAACAGCAAAGAAGTATGTGGTACACCGTGAGTTCCTCCTCTCCTGCGACTTTTACTAATAGGGTTCTACTGCTTCACGACCACATCAGAATATACACGTAGTCCTTCGGGCCCACGCGACGTTCCTTGACTTGACAAATACAATATCTTGCGCTCTACCAAAGAGCGGAGAAAACTGAAGCAGCACCAAGTGTCAGTAAGACGGAAACCTCTCGATCACAGAACCCCCCCCCGGCAAATAAATTAAACACACGTTCTTCGAAGGTGTTACAAAAGGTGGTACAAATACGCCTGCGTGCTTTTTTCTCGGCCGTAGACATCTCTTGACAGCAGTTACATTGGAGACTACTACACACGCCCCACCTCCAGAGCTCCCTTGTTCTTCAGGCTTATGACAGCAACACGGTATTTCAATGTAGTTCAGCAAAGATTACATTAACAACGCATGTTTCACCAACCCGAAATTTATTTCCGGGCACAATGCGACCGACGTACAGGAACTGAGTGCCGTGTTGAGAAGATCGAGCTCCTCGTGAGCAGATGGCCCGTCATGTCTGCTCGATCATACCACGCTCCTTCGAGCTGCATTTTCCACCGAGAAGAGTTGTTCTTGAATCTGCTTGAACTGCTCTGTTTCTCTAAACTTGAGATAGAGATTTTCCCTTAACATGTTGCTGACTTGTTTCGTCGCTTTGTCCAGAAGGTGAACTTTTTCATCCTGGAACCCGATGAAGTAGCAGAACGCACCACGGGACGGGCAACGTGACAAGAAAACGGGCATAGCATTCGTGAGTATGAAGGTGCAGGAAACATTAGTGACCTCGAGCCAGGTGTGTTTCCTATCCAGGCGTTCGTTGTCGTTGTTGCTGGACATACCTGCCTGCAGAGAGCACTACCCCCACCCTTCAGTTCCGGATGTCGATGCGCAAACGTCTGGTTAGTGTTCCACTCCCCACCCCTTCCGAGTAGATTGTATGACGCAGGCCGTGTGAGAAAATCAGCCAAGGGGACGAAAATGAGTGCAAGAATACTGGACTCACCAGAGTGAGGCGTCTGAAGCTTGCACGGTCCACCTCCCTGAGAATCTCGTCTCTGATTTTGCTCTCG
Organism: Ectocarpus sp. CCAP 1310/34; assembly: GCA_902602495.3. Taxonomy (NCBI): domain Eukaryota; class Phaeophyceae; order Ectocarpales; family Ectocarpaceae; genus Ectocarpus; species Ectocarpus sp. CCAP 1310/34. The sequence continues at coordinate 7,900 of CACKRE030004794.1, read as the reverse complement.
ATGTTAACTTCGAACGGAGAACCCTCCCGAATGTATTTATCTACAATGGCCGCGAACTGCTCGAAATCGGGGTGTCCCTCGCACTCGTTGACAGCCGCTGCTGCAGACTCAGGGTCGTCGCCAGCAGCAGGAAATTTGCACACGGCATGAAGAGCAGAGTGGAACTTGTCCGCGTCCACCAGAAACATGAGCGACTGAGCATGGTGCAATAACCAGCGAATTCCAACAAACGTTGCGGTAGAGGGGAAGGGTAGCCGGGAACAACAATCCATCTTGGGGACATCGAGTGATTTCTAGGGATTGACATGTTTTCCGACGTAGGTGGCTAGCCACACCCAGTTTCGTCCTTGGGGGCGTGATGGGTAGACTGTTCCATACAGATAAATAAACATGATGAGAACGCCGATGCAAGCCGTGTGTAACGTGGTTCACGGCGTCTAGGAAAAATACTCACCTCGCTGCACAAGGCGTTGCGGCAGTACTCTTCAAACGCCTGAGAATGGCAGAGACGCATTCGGTTGAGGCAAGGGCGGATGGTGATGGACTTTGGGCGTACGGTCAAAGCAAAGGCATAATCGACCACGATCACAATGCGATTTCGTTAGGGACGGAAGAAATCGGGCCTCCGAGAATTTCGTTGTTGTTTGGCATAAATTTCGGTGCGTATGTATTGGGGGATCGCTGGCAGACAGCGGCACTTGCAAACCATTATCGGTAGGTTTTCTGCGCACCGCACAAGCAGCGCTATATACACGACAGGGTCCGTTGCAGCTCGGTAGGCCTTGGAAGATACGAAAGGCGGTACTTTCGGCTGACCCTAGGTGTTTTGCTACATGATGAGGAGGATTGCACGCATGAGGGAGGGTGCGTGCTTGTGCCGCACCTCGAAACCAAAAGCTCAAACAACAAGTGACGGGTTTGACGTGACCTTCGGTGTCCGTCTTCACCAAAGTATATGAGTCTTTGGGAACCAATCAGAGTCCCAACTGGCCGGGCATGGAAGAAGACCGCCACAGTTTCGGCTATGTGCTTTCCATCGCTGAAGATACAGTTGCTGCTGCTTCCGCTAGAACGAATCCGACATTGACTGGAACCATTGGATATTCTTTCAACACTGCTTCAACCAGGAATAATTTGCTACGACCTGCTGCTGTGTCGTCCTCCAGCGAAGCTAAAAGGGGACTTCAGTTTCAATATGCTCAGAAGGAATCTCCTGCAGCGCAAACCCGGGCTTCGTTCAGACAACAGACACGAAGGCGCAGTCGGATACGAGTGATAAACATGCCTGGAATAATGGTGGGAATTGGATGATCAGATCCAGCACGGTTCCACCCGCAGAGCTGGCGGCCTGGGACCGCAAGGTGCAAATGGCCTCGACTGCAACTTTGCCGCTCCCGTGCTTCGTCCACGGGATGTACGGGAAGAGTGACGAGATGAAGCCCACAGTTTCCTTTGCCGACCCCCTCAGAAATGCGGCCCGCACAGGTTGAATGTTGCTGGGGTGCATGAGGGAGAAAAGGTTCATTGGTCATCGCGAGGGCGTGAGTAGTAGATGAAGAATCGAACCTTGTACAGCGCATGGTCAATGTGTTGCCCTCTACTGGACTTAGCCCGAACTCTTCAAACGACAAGCTGGGCAAAGGGTAACTCAACAAACGAGAGTCACTCACATGTACGTCTCAACTTCAAATACTGCAGGAATAGAGGTGGCTCGGATTCGACGCAACGCATTCGTGGTCGTTGGGCTCCCGAGCAAGACGCTCTTGGGCCACTCTAGTGCAACATCGCGACTCACGTAAACCACAAGGAAGGTTGGAATCGGACGGCCATCCACAGGACCACGACGTACTTTGTGGGCTCCGTGGCGACAGTTATAGACGCCATTACTTCGCGCGTACATTGATGAACAGACAGAGGAAGCGCGAAAACCAATGAAATTTTGCATTCTATTAATTCTTGGTGTGCTGTAGCAGGGAAGACATCGAGAAGGCACCGGATGACCAAGGAATTCGCTTGACAAGGGAAATACACAAAACAGCAAAAATGAGAAAAAGGAGGAGGGGGAGATTCGGCTATCGAACGTGATACACGAGACGAACGCCGAATACGACCGGCGGCGTACCGCAATTGACGTTAAACCAACACTTCAAAAGATGGAAACGTCAACGCTGCATGTCCTTGAACCACGCCGAAGCCAACATACGCCGAACAGAAGCATTGAGAAATACCCAGACTCGTTGGGTGTGACGGACAATACTCTCGTTGTGGAGAGGCTATAGTGGACGTCGTTATGCCTGACCAGTATTTGTGTATGCAGTGCCTCACTCGTATCTGTGAATGCAGTGACTACTTCTCACCTACCAGCTTGCGATGGTCGCACGGTAGACAGATCTTTCACCGCATGGTAGCACTCTGCGTCCAAAGGTTTGTTGTTAGCCTTTAGTGGTGATCTTATCACAAATGAATTCAAATATAGGGGATGTGGTGGAAAAATAAGTCACATCGTGTACTCACCAAGCGCTGCCATCGCGAACATGCCCACTTTTTGAATTTCACGTGACATGTCAAACACATCTTTTGTCTTCCTCAGTTTGCCGAAAAGCACGAGCGATGCGCCTAAAGTGAGGAGGGTGTCCGCTACGAACACCCCGAGCGTGAAGTAGGCTATCCTGTGGTGGCACAGGGCAAGGACCCACGTTCGCCAGCACGAGGGAGCGGGCCGCTGAGTGGTGATGGTTGACTTGGAGGTTTGAGGTTCACAAATATTCCGCTGAAGGTGTCCTTACAATGATGTGCCCGTGGCTGGCACCAATTCAAAATCCATGCTACAGCAGTGGCAGGAGGTACAGATAGGGCCCGGAGACAAGAAACGTCAAGAATGGGTCGAGCCTCAATGTCTTATTCCGGTCAGAATGACCAACCGAAGTCGGACAATTTTTAAGAAGGATTTCTCATTGCTTCGGTCTGTCGCATCCTGCTGATTCTCTTATTTCTTATGTTGTATTTTCCGATGGCGAAGCAAACAACAACACACCAAGCCTTCATGCAACATCAAACACACAGCTCGGTGTGGCTAACATTGGGGGTTGTGCCAGCAGACAGCAGCAGTCCGTAACGCAGCCCGCGGCGGCGCTGGGGCGCGGGGGGCGCCGGGCGAAAATAACCACCCTCTCCCCCTACCAAAACATTACATGGCATGAGCTAGGTAAGGGGTGAGACCATGGCAGCAGCAGCAGCAGCAGCAGCAGAGTGGGGCGCTTCTTAAGACACGCTTCCCTAGCTTCTAACCCTCGCTTCTTTTGCCTTGGAGTATCGCACGATCATGTTTTTTGCTGAGACGTTCCTTATGTTGTGGCCGAGATTGTTTTCTTATTTTCCTTAATGGAGCCTTTTTTTCTTCACATTTTGTTTCTTAACGGCGGGCCCTCTCTGTACACGTTGTCCCGTTTATTGCTGGTTTCAATGTGTGTACATAGGTGAGGTTTCATATTGTCTATTTCAACATCAATTAGAGCATGCCATATCGCGACAGCCGGGTACCCCAATCCACAAACTTGACGTCGCCCCCGTTTTTCAACAGCATCGAACTAATACTCAACCGAGAAGTAGCTCAAGCGGTAATGTTTTGTTTCTATTTTTGCCGGATACAAGTTGAGGAGCGCCCGGCAAAGGTATTACTTGCCTTTTTACCCCGACTATCCCGGTGGCAGACCAGATCACGATCTCGAGAACAGCATAGGAAACAAGCGATGTCCGGACCATCAAGGATTCCTTAACAAGTCTCCCGAAGCGCCCGCGCATAGCAGGATTGTACATGACAAGCAGTCGGAAGCCTCTCATGACGTATACCCCGGTGTAAGCCGTGAGCAACATTGGCGTCAAGATAAGGTCAACCGCTGAGGCGGCTATGGTAGTCGCCAGGATGAGGCGGTAGATGGAGACGGTTATCATTATGACGCCGGAGCAGCCCGACAACGTAGCTAGGACAGGTGACCTGGGAAAGGGTGCATACAGAGGGGAGATGTTGTGCGGTTGTTGGACAAAACAGTCAATAATAGAACGCACTACAGTAGTCAATAAGTCGGGCACGTAGTAGAGTACAGTAGTGGAGCCGCATGTACAGGTTTGAGTAATCGTCCAGCGACATTGTTTGCGTAATTTGGACCTTCACCATGGTATATATGTATCTATAGACCACCGTCGGTGGTGTGACAAAGGCACTCCACTCTCTTATATCAGAGCCCCTTCTTATATTGGTATGTATAAGAGGGTACCCTCTCATATGGGGGCAAAGCGGGAGATCGGGAATAACGAGAAACGCAGGCACTTTGACTACAGCACAGCTTACCAGTATGCCTTGTAGGTGTGCAAGCATGTATGTGTGGTGGGTTGTAGAGCACCTGTGGTGGGCTGATTGCCCGAATTGACATATAGCAAGCCGGATGATTGTGAGCGTATTGGCAACGCTTTCCATCTTGTGTTTTGTTCGTTCATGGAGTTGGAACATCTGCAGAGAATAGTTGCCTCGCAGCCAAGTTGACGCAGCCAGGTTCATTCACCATTGCAAGAAATTCACGCAACAGAGTCGAACAACATGTATGTCACAATTCCTCCACACTTCTCCGACCACAAGAAATTTCATGTGTACAGGCTACAAGTAAGTGTTGTATCGCACCAACGAGCGGTCTACCTTCTCCTGGCCACTGGCGCACGCCATACATACACACATTCATTGCCCACATTTATAGAGGAGAGCTCCCTAACGTCTGTCTGCGGTGCAGGTTTTGAACCATATGCTGAAAGGAACGAAATTCTTGCGGTTGCACAAACAGACCCCGGCTTCTACTTGGCGCCGCGGTGTATGTGTGTTCTTGTGTCTTATACTTCACCCCTATTGTTAACACCGACCTCGCTAGCCAGGTAAGCAATGAAAACACGTCAGTCTCAGTGCGCACAACACAGAAAGTGCTTCAGAGGCCAGGACCTGGGGCCACATGAGGGGGCGCCATGGGGGAGGCTAAGCTACTCTCCAGATGAAAGATAGAGACTGTGGCAATAGAAGAAACCTGCACGTGTATACCCATGGCTGCTATTTTGCACACGTGTTCGTCTCGGAGTGATTTCATCATCGTTGCATCATCCTCCTTGCAAATACCACCAGTTTTAGCACAATATCTCTTTTCTTAGGCAGCTCCTCTCTGGTCTATTCCTACTGTGGCGTTTGTTGTGATGAAGGTGTGTTTGTGTGTGAGTGAAAGGCCGGGGGAGCCATACAGCGGCGACGGCCCCTAACTTACAGTCCTGCGGTCAACCCCCTCAATTGTGACGTGACCCCACTATGAAGGGTCCGGCATACCGTATGTAGTCTATAGTCTAAATTAACCCTAGCGGATCGAGTCCGTGACAACCGATTTCGACCCTCCTTTAACGGAACCACGACTGTATCTATTCTTACTAAATAACCAAACAACCGAACGGCGCACAAACCAAGTCTGCACCACAGCTGAAAGTCGCGGTATCTTCATGTCTAGTCTAGACTACGCATACAACACTTCAACACATGTATCTCCTGCGCTATGGGGTTGTTGTTGTTGTTGCATCAAAATAAAACAAAAACAAAAATAAAAGAGGACGCTTCCCACACCCGCCCAAAGAAAAAATCAAAGGGTAACGTACCAGTGTCAGGCACTACGCCCGCCCCGGTGGTCTAGTGGATAGCCTCGCAGCCTTCCAAGGGCCAGGTCATGGGTTCGAGTTCCGACAGAGAGAGTTTTTTCTCACTAAATAAATCCTGGTCTAGGATGAAAGCGACGCGCTGCAAAGCTCGTTGTTAGTAAACCATAATCGACTTCGCAAGTCGCGAGGGAAGGGATTGCTGTACCCTTCTCGCGATAAAAATACCTCAGGCATGAACCGCAGGAGGGGGTCCAACCCCCCCCTCCTATGTGACCCCGGTTGGGTCGTCTAGCAAGTAGAAGTAGAGGATAGGGGCCAGAGGGGCAGACGGCAGAGTCCAATGATGGGAGAACAACAAAACAAACAACAACCAATACTATGCACCAGGGCATGGGAGCAACGGAGCAAACAGGACAAAGAGGCGGCAGATGGGCACACAGCCAGACGTACAAAAACAAAGGCAACAGCAAAGCGAGATCAAGGTACCCAACAGAGCAGAGTAGGCAGGGAGGACATAAAAAAAAGAAACACAGAAACACAGCACAGAGGTCGAAGGCAATACAAAGGACATACATAAAGGAGTAGACTAGACTATAGCATACAGCAGGGAGGGAAACAGGGCACAACATCATCGGGTATGACCTTCTGTATTCAAATGCCAACAACCCCCGAGCCTTTGTTCCACCTGTCTGGCAACAACCAAAGCGATGTTCGTTGACTACAGCGCGTGGTCCGAAAGTTCACAATCCACCGGATGCGAGTCCCGCTGGCAGGAATTGCGCCTTACCTGACGGCAACTTGGAATCCGTGGCGCATACCCCACATCTGGGCAATGTGACTGAGGCAAACGAGGGAATACACCGTTCCACTCGCCAAGATAATCGCATCGAGAGCAACGACCATGATCACCAAGGCCCGCGATCGTTGTGTGTAGAAGTTGTTTAGAACAGACCAACCTGCCCGTTCCTCGTGCCGACGACTGACGTACTGACTGTACCGACGAGCGGGGACCAACTACCAACTCCGGACAACAGGCTGAAACGGTACAAAGATGTTCCCGCGAACCACCTGCTGCGCGCCTGCGTGCGCATACGTACCCGCGTACAAGTTGCGCCGCATCTATTTCTGACAGTCCAGCTCAGTATAGTGCATACGACACATCGAGTCCACCTCTTTTTCATAGAAAAGATTGTTTGTTTTCTTCAGATTAAACTCGTGTCAGTTGCCAATCCCAACAGCCAGCAAAGACTCGGTCAGTGGTCACAATAATGCTAGAGCCATCACTGCAGTGCCTACACAGACGATCGGGAGAGATTCGGGTGATTGTCAATTGCTGCTATGATGGCTTTGGTTGGTTGTTCTTTCTCACTGTACGGCCGCAGACACATTCTGACAGCACTTCAGACAGCAGCTTGGTGCCCCGCCAGCTGCTTGTTCCATGCCTACCATGGTGTTTTTGTACAGACAGCACTTCAGACAGCATTATGCCGTAGTCGGCAATCTTCCGTTTTGGTAAAGAGTGGGACAGGGAGGGGGTGATGCTACTGTAGTCGAACGGTGGGACGGACGTGCAGTTCAGTTTTTGGGCATGCATACGGTGCTGCAGGGATTTTTAGGTGTACCTCTTCGGGCTCTTGGATACCTTTTTCTCGTTATATGTGTGCGTGTTCTGTAGATCCTCAGATGGCTCTAGCACTTTCATGACCACGCGGGCTGAGAGTCGTTTACTAGATTTTGGCATTTAGCAACTGACACACGGTTTAATGTGAAGACAACATACAACAACGTACATCAGAAGATCTAATGAACACACACACTATTAGCAAGATAAGGGTACACAAGTCCGAGGAGGTACACCTGCAATCCCTGCAGCACGTTTGGATGCTCACAACTGAACTACACGCCCACACACACACTACAAATCGACTACAGCAGCAGCATCACTCCCCTTGTCCCGCATTTTACCAAAATGAATGTTTGTCGACTACAACAGCGTACTGCTGTCTGAAGTGCTGTCTGTACAATAATAACACCATGGTGCCTGGTACACAACAAGCTCGGGGCATGCAGTTGCTGTCTCAAGTGCTGTCAGAATGAGTCCGTGTGGACATACAATGAAGAAGAACACCCAACCAAAGCCATCATACCAATTGACAATGATGTTGTTGTTGGGATTTGTATGCAAGAACTGACTCTATTCTACTGCATGGGTTTTGTGCAGTAT